>VUJU01001209.1:12867-64342 GCA_009835225.1 Aphis craccivora
TATATTATTTAAATCTTTGGCATAAACTTATTCTTTCATAATAAAAAGTCATATGGTTTAAAATTAGGACTGCGGGGTGGCCATGTTATGTCTCGGTAACAAAATATATTATATTTTATAATAGTTTATTACTTAATACACTTAAAACACTTAACTTAGCAATACATTTGATAGGTAATTTTAAGCTCTGTTAAATGTGTTACCATTAATTTTGTTATTATTTCATCATTTTAATTAGTTCAAAATGTAAAATAATATGTTAATTAATCGTGTATGTTAAATGAAAACAAATAACTTTCACCGCAGTTGACCTTGAAGTGTTCTCATACAAATCGATGTTACACTCCACTTTTTTATAGTCGACAATTCGAGCATGAAAAATACACAAAAAGTACTAAAACCATGTGAAGTTCATATGACTATTTTTCAAAAAGTACAACTAAAGTGTTTATTTTTAATTTAAGATAATATTATTAAAAAAAATCCTAAAATTTAAAATAAACTTTATTGGTCCTTCACAGCGAGTACACATAATATACTAGTACCTAATACATTTCAGAAACACCCTGTATAAATATGTTATGAATCGTTCCGATTTTTAATAAATTTTACTTTTTTCACTTTTTCCCTATTTCGTCCATTTTCTTATTTTTTACATAATTCTATAGCATATTACGTATTATTATATTATTATAGAACCAGTGAAAAAACATCGCCGTTCCTCTCAACTTAAAATGCGATTTGTTAATAAAAAACTATATAATAAAATTCTGCATAGTATAGGTACTTTATAATTATATACATTAATATTTTTAGAAAAGAATAATCATATCAAAAGTATTCTGATCATAAAATAAAAATAAATTGGCTGTCATTAAACAACTTAAAAACTTAAATCACGATGAAAAAATAGAAAACAATTATTAATATATTTTATTAACGTAACATCGAGTATTCTAATATTATATTAATACAATAATAATATAATCTATTTCATTATATAAAATTATATAAATATTATATAAACATAATAATTGAATTTGAATATTCTTAAAGCAATTTAAGCAGCTAATTATTTAGCATATATAATTTTATACAAGTGTGTTAAAAATTTGTATTTCGGTTACCGCCGTGTATTTCAATATTATACAGTATGTTAGTACAATAGAATATTATCATTTTTTTTTTTTATTATTATTTCAGGGCGAGGTTTAAAGTTTAAACACAGAGAACATTTATAATTAGAATATCATCTTTACTACGTATACAAACTATACACCAAATGAAGTCTGGCTGTCTGTCTATTTACTCTATTTTTCTATTGAACAACATATACTTATATGTTTTAGTGTCGGTATCACAAAAGCCATTATTTGCATGTTTATAATCATTTTTATTGTATTTTTTTTTTTTTTTTTTTTTTTTAAAGAAGCAATTGTATGCCTTATTTGTTATTTATCGTGCTTTGAAATTCAAGCATAAAGTTAATAAGTTCTAGATTGAATACTATACTTATTAGATATATTTTTAAAAACTTTTTTAAGAACTATTATTCTTAGTATAGCAGGGCTTGGATTTAGAAAGATTCTAGTTTAAGAATAATTGTTCTTTAAAATATATTTAATAAATATAATATTTAATCTAAAACTTATTTAACTTAGAAAAGTTTAAGAAATTATAAAATGTTAATAAATAAATATAAATTACTATATTTTTTAAATAGCCATAGCTCCCATATTATGTCTCCATATCTTTCAAACCTTATATCATGAACTTATTATTATCTTATGTACACAAAACTAAATTACTCATACTCGTAATGATTGAGTTAAATCTAAAATTTCAAAAAAAAAACTACCTGCTTAATAATTTATAGTAAAAATTTTGTTTCTCATTTGAAACAAAGAAATGCGAGTATCATTCCAGAATACATCTCCTTTAACAATATAAAATTTTAAATATTTCAGTATTATGATCGTGAAGTACACCTACTTAAAAATTCTAAAGCATTATAATTAAAATAAATTAATTATCAAAGAAAAATTTGAATCTGAGGATGCTTGAAGAAACACTGTATGTATTAGTGTATCATACATAAAACCAAAGGTAGTGAATATAAATAAATTAAGTACAAAGAAACTACAAATTCAACGGTCTATAATCATTATAACAAAAACCTCGTGTCATAGTAAGAGAAAGAAAAAAAATGTTTAAGTGTTTGATAATTGAACTATACTCGGGCATTAAGTACACTTATATTATTATATACTCGCATCGTATTACTATCATAGACCAAAATCAATTGCGCTACACTATAATATATATTTAATTATATTGTGTATGTTGAATATAAGCAGTGACACGGATTTGGGAAATTCTGTCATTTTAGAAGATATTTTCGAGGTTGCGCCTTGCTATATACGTCGTATAGTGTACAAAATAGCCGATCCATTTCGCCTCTACTCGATCGTAACATACATATAACCGTAAAATCACTTAACAGTATATGGATCGCAAACCCAGGCATGTTTCCGTTATCGCAACGAGTACAATGATCAACACGCACACGAGCTTGAAATTTATGACCGTGACAGATTCTAAAATATAGTACACATAGGGTATTCGGAAGTCCGCCCAGAAAAAAAATCTCCATAGGTAACTATTTTTCTGTTTGATATTTTTGAAATAATTAATATTATATAGATACGCGTATAATTAAGGAACATTATCAAAGTACTCGAAGACTCATAACCATATTGTGCGTGTCTCTTTACATTGTATTGAGTTAAAATTTATGTTATAATGTTTTAAAAATCAGATAACTCATTTCCATCGAGTATTCAAAAATGTATGTACCTATGTGAGTATTGACATTTATAAATTACACATATTGAGGTAAGTCTATTTAATAGACGAGCACAGATGTGTTCGAAAACAATCATTATGTTTATGAAACATCCTGTATACTCGACCCATTCATTGTATTTGAGTAAAATATATTATATTAATATCATATCAGACGCGAAACACGAGAACGAACGGACGAGAAATAATAATAATATGTTGTATGGAAACCCGATCGACTCTTGTGTATATGTCATAAAATAATATATATATTATATTATTGTCCCTTCGGGTCGGAAAAATTGGAAACAAATAAAATTTGAACCAGGCGGACAATGCAATAGCAGTGCGCGTGTATAACAATATATATATAAAGTTTAACGAGTTGTCGAGTGAGGAATAGGTGGAGGGTGGAACGCGATTTTTTTTCTTTTTCTAACGGTGGTCGAGACGACAACGATACATCAGCAGCTATCTTGAACTGAAATAAATTGCGTTCGGAATTCGAGGTTAAACCCAACAGCCATTCGTGGCGGCCTTCGGTGTCGATCAAACAACGGAGAAACCGTCGCCGTATATAAACGTGCAGTAGTTTAAATGATATATGCGTCTAGAGAGAACAAAAAGGGTTTTGGAATTTGTTGATGATAACTATGATGATAGTATAGTGTGGCAACGGAGACAAGAGTTACATGGAGCACGATATTCAAAAAATATCATGCAAGTACATATTTTTGTGCACTTGATTACATTTTTCCATTCTAATGATTTTATTTTGGTACGTTTGAATTCTAACCAAATATAGTCGTTTTATTATTTACAGTATAAAATATATTGAAACGTATAGGTCTGATGTCAATTTAAAATGTCATGATGCACGGGTTTTAAACTATCTAACGCTATCAACATGTTTTTTTATGATTTTGAAATAATATTTTTTGTATACAATTTACAAAGTATACTATAAACGCTCCCTATATAATTTAACTATTTTAGATGTGTTTAAATGATAATTCATATTTTTAATTTCATATGTTCTAAAAAAATCAATATTTATTTATAATTTAATATTGAACTAATATAATTATAATAATTTTATGTTTGGTATACAATATTAAAAACAAAATAAAACAAAAACATATTATAATAATTTATAACAGTGATTATCATACTTATAAATATTAAGTGTAAAAAAATACAAAATACTATCTTTTTGAAACTACATAAATTTACTGGCATAATAAGTGTAGCACGTTAAATGAACCGTTCTATATACGAAATATTGTGTAAGTGTGCTAGCAAACAGCAAAACAATTCTACGCCGACACGACCTTCTTGTGTAACCGTTTTTATATATAAAAGTCATTTGGAGAAAAAAACTAATATTATAATAGCCGTCCCTCAAACTTTTGTCATAAGAGCTTATACAAAATAAATCGGTTAGACGGCTTCCTCGTTCAAGAGTTTCTGAGACATTTAATGGGACTTGTGAAAATAAATCTGAATGAATTCCTCTGTTTTTGTGCATGAAAGTCTCCAAATAATGGTTTATCGCTTTTAAGTGTACGTGTATTGTATAATATGAGGATAGTATTATTATTATGCAAGACAATTGAAAGTATTGTTATAATATTATACATATCTTAAAATTTATAGAATGAATTTATCCCTATTGTAGAAATGACAATAGTAAATGTTGAGTATATTTTGTTTTATGGTAAGATATATTAACAAACGTCCGACCACGACTATAATCGTCGCGCATCTACAATATAGTAATAATGATAATATTATGCCGTTGTAACTGAATATAATATGTATGCAAAAATATCATAAAATATAATACAATATAATATCGTTAATTTGTAAAATAAAAATTTGATTTATATCAAAATCAAAGTCATCAACAATCGTGAATCCATAACTAATGATAGAACTCCCCTGCATAGTCTGTCGTCTTACCGAAACTGATGTTACATCACTTATGTAGTTATGTGTCATGTGTAAGATGTTTTTTATTTTAGCCGTCAATACTTCAATAATCAATGATTATAAAATATTATTCATATGTTTTATCAAGTGAACTCATGCAAACTACTTTTCTCTTAAACTGGCCAATTGTTGGTTTATTTAAATTCCACGAAAACCTCAATAACTTAGTAGGTAGTGAATAAACAACAAAAACGTGACATAGGTACGCAAAATTGGCCCCCTGTCATCATCCAATTGATTTCAAATGTGTGTTATTTTTTCATGACATCGATAAAAAATATTTCAACACAAATTTTACAGTCAAACATAGAAAATTCATGTAAAACCCCTACATCGCCCGATCGTGTTAGGCATTTATCAGATGTATTAAAGGTTTATGGGTTTCGACTTTTTGGATTCAGTTGTGGAACTATTTTTTTTTCAAGGAAGCTTGATTGGAAAATACCGTTCACAGATGACATTGGTGTTTATTTTGTACATTTTTGCAGTTGTTAACAAATTCATGAAAATAAGAAGGTAAATTAAAACAAACCTTCATAAAACAATGTAACTAAATAAATCAACTTTCTTATAAACAAAATAATTGTATATAATACATATTATCTACAACAATGTTTTCTTTAATTACATATAATTTATAACTACTATATCAACCATTGATATCGTATAATAATACAGAGACACAACGATCGTATACAATACAATGAATAATAATATCTGAATCTATTACACAGTTGATAAAATAAGCTTTGACATTGTATATTTGTGGAAAGTTAAAATTAATTTATAAAGCGTGTGCATCTTTAATAAATAATGTTAATTAAGATTAACGTCTGCGGTATGTTGGTGTATATATGTAGTGTGTAGTTTCATATTGTTGAGTACAAGAATGAATGAATGATGTAAAATTGAATGGAACGTGTGATCTTAATAATTCACGTGTAAAACAAATAAACGACAAACTAATTTTTATTTCTTAAGATTCCATTCCATCACAGAAATGAAATTTTTCCTTAACATTTTAATGGAGAACTCAATGTAGTATACATTAGATATACAACGCAGTATTAGTTTGATTTTTTTAATAGTTAACACTCGTTATTTTCAAAACTAATAAGGTTTTTAAATTATTTTTTTTGCATAGTTTGGATTTTAACTTTATTAGTGGACAATATTTGAGAAAAAGAATTGTATTTTCCTAATTATATTTTAAATGTTATGTTTTTCTTCAAATAAAAGCATATAATTCATCGTATTTTGCTTAAAAGTAATAAATTTAAAATATATTTTGTTATTCAAAAAACCAATTATATTTTTTAAAGATATCACAACGATAAAAAATGTTTAAAATATCAATTTTTTTTTAATCAAAAAATTTTTCTTATTAATTCTTAAATTATATTTTCAATAAATCTAATACTTTTCAATATAACGAGAGAGTATTTAATTTTAAATAAATCGTACTGCACGTAATTTTGTTTTGGTGATGTCTATCGCGAATCTGGATGTCTGAGTTGATTACGGAATAGACAACGAACAAGACCAGCTGCCAACGCGTATAAATCACTGTTTAAAACGGACGTTATTATTATTATTATCAGGAATTATATGGGTTTTTACTTTCTCGCACCCCAATGGCCTCATCGTAGTTGAACGTGTTGCGAGGTCATATATTATATCATTATATATACATTCATACACTAACGTCGGCAGTGCAGCAACAGCAGCAGCAGCAGCGCAACTAAATACGGTCGACCTAAGTTGGCTATGATTTTTTATATTATTGTTCATTCTTACATTCTTTCGTTTCTCCCCGTTATAATAATAAATAACATTGTTTACGTGATATTTACATAAAACGTTCGCGTACACGGTATAAATCACGCTTGCATTTCGGAATAAATATACGTGTTTGGGTATATTAAATTATACAATGTACGAAGCGTTTGTTTAAACTATAATATATATTGTAATAACTCTCATTCTGTAAACTAAACAGTGTTGGTGTGTGAATTTGTACATACAGAAAAAGTATTGTAATACCGCGCACACGCTGAAAAATGCGTAAAATGAAAGAATAAGATGTGCGTTGCTGTATTTTGTATTTTAAAAACTCGAAACGGTAAAATAATAATAATTGTTGGCCCGTAACACGGCGTCTCGGATCGGCAATTTCGGTACTTCCATGCGTATGTGACATTAATTCAAAAACCGTCTTGCGTTTCGGATACCTAACCTACCTAGACGTATAACGAGTCTACGCGATAACGATTATGATATTATTATTAATATTTACACATAATTATATTTTGATTAAAACGTATGAAAT
This sequence comes from Aphis craccivora, assembly GCA_009835225.1. Taxonomy (NCBI): domain Eukaryota; kingdom Metazoa; phylum Arthropoda; class Insecta; order Hemiptera; family Aphididae; genus Aphis; species Aphis craccivora. The sequence goes on from VUJU01001209.1 coordinate 20,033, forward strand.
ATCATCATACCATACTATAGCCATTTAGTTTTGTACTTTTATTTTAAAAACAAAAGTGAAAAATCCTAAAGTTTCGGTCTGAACGAAAATATGTAGGTACAATGATTAAAAGTTTAATGCCGTCTCCTAGACGGCAGTGGAAATAAAACCGAGTTGTCACTCGAATGGTTTTTGTTTTTATTTTTTTCTAACATGCGATCCGTGCGCTAAAAGTCACGGTCTCTGCAGGGCGAAGCGTTATTGTTGTTTTTAATCAACCACACTTTTCAAACAAAAAACAGATTTTCATTAATTTTTTTTTTTTGTTCATTAAAACTGTAAATTAAACTAACGATATTATTATTAGTAAGTAGATTGTAATCGTTAGAAAACGAATTTAATTAACCATTTTGCTACTTGGGTCCTCATTTAATAAAAACATCCTTTTAGTAATTTTGGTTGTATAACTAAATTTTTTTTCCTCAAATAAATGAAATACTGAGCATATTTAGTTAAAATAATTTTCTGATTTCGAAAATGATAAACAAAAAATTAAAACCATTCGTTTGATAACCTACCCAAAATCGTTTTAATACACAATAGATTTATGAAAAAAATATATATAGTTATCGTAACATATAAAATATTATTTTTATGAAATTCTATCACGTTTATTATAAGCAAATTAGATTTTAACAGCGGACAACTGCAACTTAAAAGTTATGCATCAGTAAAATAGATCTTAATTAGCATTTAATTTATTACAATGAAATTTAACAGAATCAAGTTCATAAATTTTAATTCAAACGTCCAAAATAATTAAATTCACAAATTTATTTTTATTAGATTGGGAATACCTACTCTTACTATTTCATTCACCGAACTAAAAATACGAACGAAATAAATTATTTTTATCCCATATTGTCGAGAATATTGTTATTTTAATTTCAAAAACAAATGTATATTTTTTCAATAACGAGCTTGGAAAACTGCATTTGAATAAAAAATATTATATTTATTTTATTTCAAAACAGTATACACACGAGATAAAAAAATACAATAAACATAATTCAACACTTTTTAAAAAATATTTTTATTGTCATTGCAGACTATCACAATGAACCATCATCGGTTAATCTATAAACCACGGTTGTGAAAATTATAATGTGCAACGTATACGTGTTATCGGTTTCCCGAAACGACTGTTTGTGTCTCAGAAAATCGTATTAGGGTTAACTAATTATAATTATTAATAAACTTTAATATACTTTGATATTTTTTTAAATATGAATGATAAACTCAACCTTAATATTATTAGTTTCAGTTTTATTTCATAGCAATAATAAATGGGAAAGGAAAAATGGAAATTTTTATGATAAACTAGTTGTTGACTAAAATTATTTCTTTACTTTTTTATAATTCAAAAATGAATAATCATAGAAATTTGACATTTTTATCAAGTATATTTTATAATCTTAGTATCATTTTTTAAATATTTTGACTCTTCTGAACTAATTATAGACACTTAAACATTTTTTTTTTTTTTTTTAATTATTTTCTTAATAAAGTAAAAATTACAAAAATGTTTTATCACAAATGTATGAAACAGAAGTATTTTATGATAGCATAAGTTTTAAAATAAAAGTTCATGGTAAAATTTCCACAGTTTTTATAATTTATTTTATCGATTTTTTCATAGATTGTGTTATGTTAAACATTTTTTTTCTCATTGTACATGTCGACTTTAAGAAAAGATTTAATTTTGCCGAAGTTTACTATATCCCTATTATTTTATCTACGCTAGTAGTAAATAACATAATTCAAATGAGTATTTGATTCTCTAAGGCACGAACAATGTATAGGTATATAATATATATAAAAGTTTTTAAAAAATTGTATTAACTATTAACTAAAAATTGAACATATGAAATAATAATAAAAAAAGAAAAGAATTTGAAGCATAATTTTTTAGTGACAATCAATTTTTAAATCAAACAAATAAAAACACTTAAATTTATGGTTGATACTTTTGAAAATAAACAAAACATGTCAAAAAATATCATACAACCGAATATCGTTAAAAAATTAATTTATTTGATAACAATACTCTTGATTTTTTTCATTAGCTCTGTCATCTATTAAAATAAACTCAATTGAATTTATATTTATTGTTTTTAATGGTTAATTTAAAAATAGCGTTTATATTATTAATAATTTATTGAATTGGAATTATATTGTAGGATATAATATTATATTTAATAATTTTTAAAGTATAGTTCTATGAATTTAGCAAGTTTTAAAAAAAGATGTTAACAATAATTGTTTATCATAATAAACTGCGTACAAATGTTGACAAAATACTCTTATATACAAATTTAATTACTTTAAAGTTTAGATCCCTATTTTTCGTGCATAAATATAAGTTAAAATTGTAAACGTTTATAATACATAATATTTACCTAGTAGTTTATACATAAATAAATATATTATAGAATACTATACAATATCACAGTTTTTCTCACATTACATAATTGTATTTCATCATACAAAATGCTTTTTTCTAAGAAAAGCTAATATTATAGTTCTAATATTTATTATTCTTTTTAAGTGTTCATTGGGTTATCGCTTTGTTCTCATCGCAATTGTTAATAATAATTATTTGGTTTTCTCCAGAATAATATTATGAAGACGTTTATTATATTTACAGTCAAAGTTTCCATTTATCTTTCTCACTTCTCAAAAGCCATATGCCATTAAGTAGGTATGTACATATTGTATGATATACTACCGAGTGCGACTTTCTTGATTTAATCAAATATAATCACCTATTTTCAGGTTTACAGAGTTTTGCATACACGGTACACATTATATGCATATTGTATGGTATACGCACACTTAAAAATAATTATAGTGTAAAAAAAATGTTTTGAATCTCGTGAGGTATTCACCATAACGATATCTTTACCAACTTTAACCGTATATAACTTACGCGTCAAGTTTGTGTCTCCCGTCATATTAATATCATTATTAAATTCACAGTCATGTATACGTGTAAGAAAGACAAATCGAGCGTAAGAAATTAAATACATTAAAAAAAAATGCATATAAAACGTGAACCATTAAGTAGATATATATTTTCTTTGTGCACAAGACCGCATTGAAAAATATTGATCCAAACCGCGCGTAGAGTTATTGTAAACGACCTTAGCTGTATTCCGGAGATGTAGGTACTGAATATATTATTCTAAACGGGCACCAAACAAACTTGCTGTAAGTATATACGCCTAAATAGCCCATTTCACGTTTTATATAAACATTCAATTTTCCCGAATAAACGCGCGTACTTATATATAATATATTGTAATCCTCGGAATTCTATTTCATTTTTATTTTTTTTTTTTTGCTGTCGTTATGAGTACACGACCACAAGATAACCATAACAGATGTTTATCATAACAATTTTGTAATTTTAGAGGAAAAGTTTTAAACTATTTTTTTTTTTTCAATCATTGACGGTTTTCTCTCACCGCAGCTTAACCTACTTTTAACCAATTTAAAGTAAAAACTGTGAAACGTTTAGCCCATTTAGGTATATATTTATTGTTATGTATGTAGAAATATACTATTGAATCCATAAACTTTTCGCCTTAAAAGCTCTATTTGAAAATGCGCATAAGCTGACACACACAACTACATACAAAGGTGTTAAAAAAAGAAAACGTTTACCTATACTTGAATCGCTATTTTACTAACCAATCACCCTAGCTTATTTCAATGCCATTTCACGTGAAGCTTTTGATCAAGATACCTCCATCAAAATGATTATTTTATACTCAAACAAATTGATTTCAAAATCTGTTCGATTAAAAGAACAAAAATTTTTTAAGCGTTCTAATATATGTTATCAACAATTTGATTCATATAATATTATATTATAATCGAAATCAGTCTCGTGAATATATTCGTAGATCGCATTATCATTTGACCGAATTAGAATATGTTAACTTAAAAATGTATCGAAAAAATTGAAAAAGTTCAATTGAAAACTCGATGCAGATTAATTATACGTAGGTAGTACAAAAGTAATAATAATGGCACCCGATAATTTGATAATTTATTGTTTAACGTGAGCATTACCGTTTTCGTTCATTTAATTCTGTTTTAAAAAAAATACAATCAATCAATATTTATTACACTATATACATAATATATTTATATCTTATGTGGACGCGTCTAAAGCATTTCGATACGGAAAAAATATATTGTATTCGTATCTCGTGTAGGTGACGTTTGAAAATCGCATCCTTATACCTGCAGCTCAAATGATTAGAATTCCAACACACGCAGAGACAATATATATAGGTAGCAAAGAAAACGCCATTTGTATTAATACCAAGCATTGTATTTTCAATCCGCACGTAATATATTTATTCATATACATATATATATATATTGATATACATACGTACACATATAAATATTTATATGTGTGTGTGTGTGTGTGTATGTGTGTGTGTGTGTGTGTGTTTTTGATAGTTTGGGAATCGGTATATGTATATACGTATCGGGTCGGAAAAGTTTTGATAATAACTCACTATGCGGTCAATGGTGTTACAGAAGGATATATATTACATCGGTTTATACATAGCGGATTACACTTACACATATACTATTGCCATATTATCATTAGTCGTTTAAACACTACCCGGGTCACTATTATATATATATATATATATTATATTATAATATAAGCATTGGTTCGGTTCCGGTCTCCGATTAGATTCAAAACTCCAGCTGATAATATAGTGTTTTTAGTATTTGATATTATATAAATTAAAACGTTTATTAACTATTATTATTATTATTGCTATTATTTCAATTAATTATAATTATAGGTTAAAATATACAAGACGTATAATTTGTTATTTATTAATATACCTACCTTACTTCAGAAATTATTTTAATTTAATTTTATTGTTTTCATAAACCATTATCAGCTATATGAAATATAGCAAATGTAATATCCCTCAAATGTAACTTAGATTTCACATGGTTCAGAACGTTTTTAAATTTTCAATATACTGCAGTATATTTATAGAAACTTATAATAATTAATATATCAAAGTAAACTCTAATTAAATACTTATAAATACTAAAAATGTACCTATATTATGCTTAATATTCCAATAGGGGCTCTGTGTCTGTTTTTATATTTTATCATAAATTGAAAATATTAAAAAATAATTCTATTATTTATTTTTTAACATATGTTAAATGTAAATCAAAATCTTAATAAAACTAATACAATTGATAATTTTATTCGTTTGTCGTATACGCTAAAATCCAATCAACTTCTACATTCAAATTAATTGAGAATTTATTTTATTATTATCATAACAAACATACAGCGAAACCTTCCTTAACAGACACCTTCGAATAGCTAAAGTTTTTATGGAAACGGGGATATTTCCACCACTTTTATATAGGGATACCTTTAAATACCGTACTCTCTAAATAATGGACACTTTTATGGCAATTTTCTTTTTGTTTTTTACAAATGTTATCTTAAATTATAGAATAATAATTGTCGAATGCTTTGATAAATATCTATTTATGTCATCTAATCTTACTATTATCCATTGTAGTATATTGTATTAAAAATAATTATATTTATATTAATATTATTATATATATTTTATATTTTTTTTATATTTATTGTATATGTACAATTATTATAGCTTATCTTATCCGTCCATTATCGCATTGATTAAAACATTTTTCAACAATTTATGTTCTGCGAAATTATCCTATTAGTATTTAGTTGTGTTTGTGATTCCATTACATGTGAAAGTATTCGTAAACGTACTATAGTCGTTAAAGCATCAAAGTCTTAAAAAAGCTAAGTAAATGATTTTTTTCAATAAACATTAATTTTGATCTTAACATTATTTTTATTTACATTTTCATTTATTTGTACATACATAATAATAATTAATATTTTTTTATTATTATTATATATACAATTAATGTCCTAAACTATGCCACTATACGACTTGCAATTTTACACATTGGTTAAATGAAAAAATTATTTATACAACATTAAAACGTTTTTCGTTGAAAACTTTTATAATCTAATCATACAAAAAAAATTACATGCTAAACTGCTGTAAAAAAAACAACAATATACGTCCACATATATAATATACGCAGTATTAAGTCGCTAGTCGCTTATCAAAATGCAGTTGTAAAACGATCAATGCTCTATTTCCCTATATAATTTGCCGGTAACATATTAAACATATTATATATATACTATACTATATCGTATGCATATAATATTGTACCATTGTGGTAACCGAATTACGCGTTATAACATTAACTTTTATTATTTGTCAAATAATTTATCATCTATTCTGTAATTTATTATAACGGAATATCATTTTTTATGTACAATATTATATTATACAGCCATAGGACATTGTACGGGTTATAACTGTTTAACATTCACTGCGATTGACCGTTCTTATAGACAATTATTTTAATATGTATGGTATGTAGGGCACAACGGCAAGCTTCGATGTCTACAAGCGCATGTTACGTATATAACAATATTAAGTTCGTTTTGCGAGCGAGCGACACTGCTGCTCCGATGGACTTAATATGTAAAAACACGGAAACATAAACACACACACACATACATTTACATATAAATATATAGATAAAGATGTATAAATGTATATACAATATTTACGGTACATGTGTCAGTTACGCTGTTAGCTGTGTACAATGTACATTGTGCAATTAATTCAAAACAAAACTGTTTATATGAACACAATATAACGGTTTAGTCGCATACATAATGATGTCAACATAATAATATGTGAAATGAGATATTAAAATATTGTCCAAGACAGTTCAGATGTTTGTTAGAAATATTATACTTTAGTCTTTAGTGTACTAATACTAAACTTCGGAGGCAAATGAGTAAATTTAAATAGCTGTTAGTGAACACAAAATATAAACGAACAAAGGAAAAGGATTAATTTAAAGAATCCCAATCTTAAATGTCAAAATATCTAGAACATTATAATAAATTGAAATATTTTCGAAAATGTTTGCTACAATAATACTATTATTTAGTATTACGAACGTCGTATACGACTACGTATTTGGTGTATGCAATCGTGGTGAATATGATTTATTTATATATATTTGTGCTTTTATATAGAATTAATTAATGAAACACTCGTATATTTATTTAGATAACGTCATTTTTACGCGTATATAATAATTCATTTTGTTCTGTTATGAACAATGTGAAAAACGCACACTTTTAAATAATTTGAAATAATTAATTAGTGCTCAAAAATGTTCACTCCAAATTCATTAACAAAAATAATAAAAACTTAAAAAAAAAACTCGAGATAATAATATGAAAACGTATTATTAATTAATACGAAACATATCATAGACATCAAAATCTCTTGCAGCAGCAGGTCGTTAAAAACGATAAAACTCAATTCTGCCGAGGACCGCGTAGTTATACTCTATAGTGGGTGTGTGTGTCTATATGTATGTATGTATACTTTTCAGAAGTGGTTGGGCAAACTCCATTAAACCTTATATATTTACCACTTCAAATACACCATGTTACCCAAGCCTTTCCAGACATAAAATCAATATTTAGATTCAAGAACGCGTGCTGCTATTAATTATCGTCATCCTTTTTGCCGCGGCTGTCGGCGTTTTGAGTTGCACATTTCACATGATATATTACAATATATTCTTTCGAGGTATAATTTATACGGAACCTATACGACGCCAATAATATTATGTCATCCGCGTGCATGTGTGCTGACCGTTCGATAATTCTCATAATATTCGGACATATTAATATATAATTAATACGTATAAACGTGTATTTCGTACACCCTCAACTCCACTTCCGGCACTCCGTTAATGCAAAATACTTATTATTATTGCTATTAATATCAATATTGCCCCACTCCGTACATACGTTTAGGTGTATCATATCAGTCATTTTCTAGGAAACACGATTGCTCGGACGGTAATATATCATCTTTTATCGCCTTGCTGACGGTACTTACATTAGAACGTGGACTAGTTATGTATAGCCGTATAGGGCTGATTCAATTTTATACTATATAGTCGTAAAAGCTCGGCTTTATTGTCAACCGAGCTGCGGAGGGTAGTAGCTTCAACGGTGAAAAGGACACAGAAAGTGATTAATGACGTAATGATAAAGAAAGAGTAAAAAAAATATATAACCGTCGATAATTTTATATATATAAGTGACCGTTTATAAAATTAAACTTAAAAGAAAAATAATACCAGTAATCTATAGAAGTGGAATGTTTTGCTATGTAATGCGTATTTTCTTGGACTTTCCGGTAGCTTTTGTGCCAATCAATAGCTAAACCACTTAATTTATCTGAAAGCATAATACAACGCGAGTACTTTCTGAGTGAAACGCTTTAAAAGCTAAATATATTTATATATTATATGTACTTTTTTACAATGTATTTTTTTAAACACACACACACACCAGAGTGTATGCGTGTGTGTTAGTATACACTTGTTCCGTTCCCAGTAGAATAAATACTCTAAAAGTTTCTTATATAGCTCGCCCCCATAGACATCGGATACCTATATTTGACGTAAATAGTTCTTTTAAAAATAGGTTTTTAAGAGAATTGTAAAAACTATATCGAAAGCTATAAAACGGTGCATTAATATGCTACTGATTAGGATTCGAGAAATGCCTTCTTTTTTTTTTACTATTTTCTAGTAATACCATAAAAAATATATGTATTTATATAATACATATATACACCATCTAAATCGTAGTTTTTTCCTTTCTATACAATTTTAAACTTTCCTTTAATTTCCTGGAAAATTAAAATCATGATTTTAATCTGATAAATTATGTTTGTTTTAAAAATATATAAAATTATACAATTTTTATTATATGATTTATTTTAATATTTTTTTAAAAATTATAATTTTGTCAGAAGTCTAGATATATAATATAAAATATTAGTTTTATGTTCTTAGGATAATTATAGGTCCATTGGGGGGTTTGGAATATATTAAAAGACAATGTCGATTTAAAAATTGTAGTAATTAATATTAATATATCAACATTAATAATCTGTTAAAATGGAACAAGTATAATAAACACTAGATTCAATACTAAATCTATTTTACAGTTTTCTAAAAACGTTTTTAAGAACTTTTATCATTGGTATAAACATTCTAATTACTGAAAGACTACTCGTTCGAATTTAAAAATTCATACATCAAAAAAAATTTTAAAAATATGATCATGGAGTATATTTAAAATATCTAAATCACAAATGATAAATTCGCATAAAGGAAAAAAATAAATGAAAGCATGCGCTTGGTGCTCACCTCATATATACACATATCATCCATGTGTATATATAAGGTGAGCGGATGATATACGATTCCGCAAAATATACCTTTTTGTCTATCCAATTCCTCGCATTTTCGTAAAAACAAAAGATTTTTTCAACTGACCAGAATGTAACACGATTCCGCATAAAAAATTGCTACAACGTTGCCAATTATGGTAATATATATAATAATATGATAAAATATATAATTATGATAAGTATTTATTTTTTTCAAATTGGATTGTAATAAAAATTAGTTTCAATATTCGATAAAACAAACAATTAAAAATTAGAGAAAACACTTGTAAGTTCTGTAAACGCCTCATTTTCTTCATACAATGAAAGAAAAGGTAAATATACTATTTAACCAGATTCACTTTTCTTTAACTAGATTTCAAACCTTTCGATGTCTAAAATTATTTCTTAAAGCGCCGTCGGAAACATCGAAAATTCATTTTGTGCGGAACCGTGTAAATGAAAAGGTATAATTTGCGTAATCGTGAATCATCGATATTCATTATGTACCTATATCATGCAATGATATTAACATAAAATGGCAAAATATCGGCCCCACGTCAAACCCCGTGTTTCAATTAGTATAATTATTATTATTTATTATTATATTGTCATAGTTATTATTCATCACTTTCAGATATCATATATAAATATACAGCTGGTGACCATCAATTATTTGAGTCTTCGATACCCGAGTTCCGTGGCTAACAAAGCGGGAAGCGTTTTTATGATTACACAAACGCATTGAACGTGACCGTCGTGATTGTCACTGTCTTCGACGTCATGTCTAAACTTTTACGTTGTATATTATACGGGTGAGTGTTCAGGTATGTATAAGTATATCATTCCAAAACAACAATAGTGAACCGTGTGAACGGTATTAGATAAACGGCGTCGTTATGAGACTAAACCTAAAATTACGCTGACGTCAGATGTTATACGATGTTATAATAACGCATAGTTTTCAACGCTCTTCCCACAACCGATCTTCATAACACAAACAATATAAAGGCCGTTGCAGTGACAAGCACTGTGTCGATCGGCCAGTGTTATAATATAATGTTATTACGAGTTTACGACATAGTTCTACTACCAAAATGGTAACCCAGTTATGACGATAATAACAATAACATTATGTACAATGTACATTGTACATATAAGTCGAACGTATCTAATTTTAATTATAATAAAAAAACTATATAATGCTGTAATTAACTTTTACTTTAAATTAACCACATTAACATCAATCGATATTAGTTATATATTTGTACTACAGTTAACGTTTGACGCTATTTTCATAAATTTAACGGTGAATATAAAAAGTGTGTTCGTCATAAAGTTTTACTACCGTAAAATAATTGATCAAAATTTTGTTGTCTGTGTATATAATTGAAGTTGGAAATGCAAATAGACACAATGTAATACATTTAACGGTTAAATAGTATACAATATATTTTTATTACAAAACTCAAACAGTAAGACTTTTGAATCAATTATTTAAAACAGCATAAAATCTGTTTTTACAGATAATTCATTACATTATTTTAAAAATATATACTTCTTTATTATATATATTAAGTGAATGATAAAGTCTTAAATCAAATCTTCATATAATTGTTCTTCTGTTTCTTATATATAATATTAGCAAATTGAAACGTAATAATGTAATATTAAAGTTTCTTGCATTAAAAACGACATATTGTTTTTTGTTCCGAGAATAATGCTCATTATAATAATTATATGCGTTCAAGCATGAAATAAAAGGTGAAGTTCACAAAGAAATATGAAAACAAATTTATCAAATGAATAAAAAATGAAATTTGTACCGCACAAGTGGTTTGATGTTTAATTTTAAAAATACTTTGACATTGATCGCTTATAAAGAATATTATATTATATGAATAGGAATCGTGGACATTTATTATATAATAAATGTCTACGATTCTTATTATGTATGTATATATAGTATGTGTATTAGTGTATACAGTATTATACACAAACTAAACAAAAATTCTATACAGGCTATCTATTAAGAAATAAATTAGTAATTGTTCAATAAAACATCAGACAATATGAGGATGTATTCGATATTATTGGAATAAAAATATTACGAACACCTAGACGAAACGGAGCAATATTCTGTATAATATATATATATTTTATTGAATAGTAATTCTATCAAAAATAATATCCCCCTGCACGAATAGCTAAATCATTACATTATTATTTAATAAGGAATTATTATTGTTTATAGTGTGAATATAATTTGTATTTTATTCACTATAATTAATAGTAATGTGATTAAATATTTGAATACGTATCGTTTGAAATACATACGAATATTAAGAAACTGTAGCGTTTTATTTCTCATCGAGTTTAAGTAATTTGATTCTAAACTCTACGAAGATCTTACATTTTATAAAAAGTAATAATAACCATTCTAAGAATTCACAAACTTTTTATTATTCATTTTGATTAAAAATTATATCCTTTATAGAAAATATGCCATAGTTGTTTCAGTCTTGCATTGTAATTTCATTGAATAATAAAATATTAAAAATTAGTAAAACAGTATGTAACCGTTATGAAACATTATTTTACGTGATGACATCGTTGCCAGCGGCTTATGGTTGCTAGGAAACTATAACATGGTTTCTAGAGAAAATGAGTTATATTGGAAAGAGTTTTTACGCTCAGATAATGTGATAAAAAATAAAAAACAAACATACATAGCTTCTGGCTAATAAAACAGTTAAAGAAGACTAAATTCCGTGTAAACATCGTCTTACAAACATTTTCAGACTACTTCCGAAGAAGTTCGATCTCAACATATCGAATTTTCTGTCTGAGACAAAAATACACGGAGAAGCGACCCACTAACGACGTTGAAAAGTAGATGATATTATATTAAACAGTATATATAGATTTCATGGAAATAAGTGTACATATTAATATCGTCTTGTTTATAACTTTAATACATTACATATTTTAATTAGTACCTATAGAAGTTGTTACCTTTTTTAACATTAGGTACGTCCCGACAAATTCTTACTGTAAGCTTTTTGGTTAAGTATATCCATTTTCCTCAGTTGTATATTAATTAATTTGCATAATAAAAAAAACAAAAGTTGGGCTGAAAGTTATCCTATTTTTTTTTTTAATAGACAAAAATTATAAAATGTAATCGAACTATTTTAATCAAAGATTTTTTTACAGAGGCGACTCGCAACTGTTAGAAAGAATCAAAATCAAATTATTAAAAACAACGTTTGTCTATATATAATTAATGTTTGTTTTTCGGGAGGGAGGGTGTATCCTTTAATTTTTTAATTATAACAAATTTTAATTTTAAATTCATAAAAAATGTGTACTTTTAATCTCGTATTGAAAATTACGTTATTAAAATAGTACGATAACGGTCTATATTATATAGATTTTTTTAAATGGGTTTGATATGATTGATGATATGTTGGAAACAGGAATTGTATTAGTTTTAACATTTTTTATAAATTGTCTATAATATATGAAGTGAGATGATTGTATACATTATTATATAGAGTATTGATGGTAAATATAATATCAAAGAGAGAAGAATTACAAAAACTCACATTATAGGTCTTAACAAAAGAGGGCCATCCCACACAAAAAAAAATTTATCTCAAGTTATGACACTTCAATGCTTTATTTGTATACCATAATCTGTTTCTGTGAATCGTAGCTTTATGATTGTTACAAAGTCATGGACACAAATACGTCTTATACTCTACTTTTTAAGGGGTGAAGGCTCCATGTTATTTTGATAAAATACAATAAATATATTTTATACGAGAAAAGTATATATATATATATCTTTTCGTCATATATCTAATCTGTTTTTTGAGATGCTAGACAATTTTTTAGAGAGGCTTCTCCGCTATCCCTTCAAACAGTTGTGCCTATGAACAATGTACAGTAATAGATATAAAGCGTGCAGTTTATATTTTATTTACGTCTGGAATTTACGCATGACAATCCACTACACACTAAATCCTTTACGTCTTGAACGCATCATGTAAAGAGTTGTATATTATATATGTGTACTACACATAAATACTTAATGCTGCTAATATTGTATATCTCGTACGAGATCTTCATCATATTGTACTACGTTGTTTATATTGCTGTTCTACCAATCCAAACATTTGGACGTCCGCACGTATTTGTCATAAAATATTACAAATAAAACACTCGATGTCGCGATATTTTAGATTGAAATCTTTTTACTTATCCGTCTCAGCGTTTTGCGTATGTATATTATGTTGTTATAGAGTATTGTGTACTTATTTTAACGACATTCCGATCAGAACACTCATTCGATTTTCGCAAGCGCAGTTATCCTGTAAACATCTGTACAATATAATATATTATGTATATATATTTGACACGTTATGGTACCTATACACAAAAAAAGTGGAACTCCGTGTCTAGGTCCAATCGTGACCAAACGAAATTTTTGTTTGCTTTAGTGTAGATTTACTATATCAATATACTTGTAAATGTGAAACACTACCAGTTATAGACAAGGTTAGTGTATTTAAAATATTAATTCCCTACATAGTGTGGACTATATAACATAAAATATATTTAATAAATTACAGTAAAACTATTTTGTTACAGCATTACCTAAACAGATTGAATAAAATGAAGTAATAATTCTTGCCCGTTTGAAAATCATAATATATAATACAAATTATTATAATTAATGCAAATTTTGTGACCTATGCTATGAAATTACTATCATGTGTGTGCCTAATATATGCCTATAGTGGCTAACCATGTACAAAAAGTACAGCCTTATATGACTAGGTAGGTAAACGATAGGTATACGATCATTAATTAATCAGATTATGACGCTAAGTTAACAATTTACATCGATACGGTAGAAAATTCACAACACATCATGAATAATACATTAAAATTGTCGTCGCCACAACCGATCATCCTAAACTGGAAATAAATGTTAGTACGTGTCTTAGATACTTTTCTGAAACAAAGGTTAGTAGGTACGTCGTACGTGCCTTTGGCGCTTTCCAGGAACAATAGTAACAAAATTTTATCACCCATGGTTTCTATTCAAAATCTAAAACCATAAATATGCTCAAACAGCCAACAAAGTCACCACGAATCGATCACCACAAATCGATCGAAATGTGAGGATGAAACTCTTCGGCATTAATGTATACAGCCTTTTATAGATACGACTGTCAATATAATATATACTGATAACATACGGAAAAATCAAAAAATGAATATTGTAGCTCGGAAGATAAAAAAAAAACTATATGAACCTCTTCGAAGAACGATTATTATTTCTAAGTATTTCGTTGAGTTATTGGCAGTTAGAGAAGCTACACTTCATAAGTGGAGTTAAGATAAGTTTATGCCAAGTAAAAGAGTATCGAGTGTTCTACGACAAAACAATTGTCATGTATGAGCTGTATATAATAGGATTTTCTCCTGTACCGTACCAGGCGTGTATCCCATACCTAATATATTATATTATGTACGTATTTTATACATATAAAGTGCGTGCTCCGAGTTCGCACAAGATACCCAATTAAAATATAACGAGTCTGCGTGCACTTGGATATATATATATATTATACTTTTGTACATAAATAATATTATATATGGTTCCCGGTGGACGTTCTGCGGTATAATAATATTATAATAATGATCGTATTTTCAATGGTCCACACACACACCATGCGATACTGTTATTATTGTTTCGTATGATAATAATATACGGCGAAACAGCAATATCAATATATTATATTAATATTATTATATATGTAATTATGTTCTATCGAGGGTCTTCGATAAAACGTGTAAACAAATACATTTCAAAACTATTTTTTTCTTTTTTATTTGATTTTATTAAATGTAAAAATTTCGATTTGTTTAAGAATTTTTTTTTTTATATAAGACTATAAAATATTATCCTGATGGTGGATTTGAGGATATAATATATAATATCTGAATACGTGTAAATAATGTCTATAAACTATAATAATATAATATTATGATTATTATATCTACGGTTTCTTTGTAGTTCGTTATTTTCTCTAGCATTATTAATAGTTTATAAATGAAAAATATAATATTAGTTGTAATATAGATTATGACATGGAGTAATACTATATGGATTATGGCTTAAAAATGATTGTTTTTAACATATCTATTTATTTATCGAAATAATTATGTGATGGTTTATAAATAATAATAACGTATATGTGAAAATTGTTATGTAGTAGTTTTCTTAAGTAATCATGTAGTTAGGCAATCGTAATGTTTTTTGATCTATGTACCTATACAACAAATTTATCGTGTATAGAAAAACTGTCTGTATTTTTTTTTTTACTTGCTCGTTTTTATATGTCTTAAAGTGTTTATACATACAATATAATGTAATAATTTATAACCTCTAAATGTACCTATAACATTACATATAGGTAACGTCTATTTTATTTATAAATCGAATATTTTTTGTATTTAAAGACTTTTTTAATTATATTTTGACTGTCAATTTTAGTGGGTTAGCTTGCCAATATTATACTTGTATTTTTAATAAATGTATATTATTAGGACAATAATATTATTATTATTATTATTATTATTCATTAATTTTTGTTTTTCTATATTATTATTTTTATAGAAGGCTAAAAGTTATTCTCTAAAGCGCTTAATGTCACAAAAACTGAATTAGGGCTCACTCATAAACCACTTTTGAATTCTCCATTATCCGTGAAACCGTTATAGTACCTAACATTATTTTGTAACTTATGTTCGTAATATATTTTTATGCACTGCCCCCATATACCTATACTAAGGTAATAATATAACTAGTATAAAGTCTATAGTTGCAAATTGTGATTACATGGCTTTCTGTAAAATCTATACCACAATCGTGCGTGAATTTTCCCGATATCTACTGATACGTCTTACAAGCACGAAACAAAATTCACCGAAGTTAGTATTCCACAACTTACATAATTAGATCTATTTTGGATATGTTTTGTTATAAGATGTACCTAACTATTTATTATATAGGACATAGGTAGGTACTTCTTTTCGCATTGGAATGAATAAATATATTTTTAGTAGAATATAATACTCATATAATTATTTAGTATATTTTTTTAAATCTTAAAATTGTGTTTTATTCCATTTTATAGCTATTGGATATTTGGATCTCGGTTTCTGACAGCTAATTTAAAATTTTACAAATAATATATCATTATGTTACATAATATGTTATACTAAAAATGTCATTTAATTTTGTTTATCATGCTATAAAAAAAATGATATTTTCATATGTTAAATTTAGTTACCTGCATATATCTATAATTTATCTTTATTTCAATACAAGTTTAAATTGTGGAAGAAGTAATACATTTAAAATTTATATTAAATATGGTTCCTTTTAAACTGCAAATTGAAACAAGTCGACTAATGTAATAAATAGTCTTATATAAGTTTTAGAAGTTTAAACAAACGAGTAACTGTATGGAGTAAATGGATTATTTTACAGACCGTGAAACAATACTCATCTAACGCCATGATGGAGGAGAAGGTAACCTGTGAGGACCGAAAACAGATATCGTAATTCCTAATTTCGTCTCGGAGTGCACCTCATATAATAAAAATAATATTATATTATTAAATATTATCTGCAAATGTATAAAACCAACACATGCATCAATAATGAAGACCGTTGCAGAATTGCAATTGAACTCCGTGGTGGTAAGAATCGGCTGCTGACGGATAAGACATCTACTTCGTCTAAGTATGCGGTCAATTTGGATCTTATCCTGTAGTTACATCATATTGTATTATAAACATGATATATTTATGTAAGTACATGTTTTTTTTTTTTTTGTGGGGGGGCTATAAATATGAGTAAACGCGAGCGCGTATGTGTGGACATTTTTAATATGTGCCCTTATATTTGCGATGCGAGCGCGACAGAGAAGGACGGCGACCGTAGATTTCGATTGGATTTCGGGTTAGGCGCAAGCTCATGACGTCATCCGGCCAAACGCTGTTCTCGCCATGGCAACCGTCAACTCCACCACTACCACAGCATCGCCGTCCTTATATATACGTACATAATATATAGAAGAGATGCAGTAGGGGAAGGACACCAGCTGCATTTTCGCCGTGTGCGGGCGGACATTGCGGCGGGTCGGTGGTAATGTATAAAAGTGGTAGGTGAGGGGTGAGCGACGAATGACGGTATATACGCAGAATAACGCAACGATGTGTATTACCTATATACGTATATATACACGCAAACGCGATTACGTGGGTGTACTGACGCCGACCGGACCCGAGACGGATTTATGATTATTATTATTATTTTTTTTTTTTTTTTTACTTTTCCACCAAAATAAATATCACCGCGAGCTCAGCTTTACGTCATAATATATATATTTATATACAGTTTGTACACATACGGTTAGGTGTATCAGGTCTTACCGGTCGTTTAGATAGCGTCCTCCGAGACGTGCGTGTGAGTCTCGCGACACCAAAGCCCTCCCCCCCCAGTTGAATCTCTGAACTAGACTGACGCCCGTGTATAAAATGTACCACGTTATTTCATTATATTATATTCGTGTTCGTAGTCGTCTCTGCAGTGGATGACCGGGACCCTATTTTGAATCATCCGAGAATCCCAAAGAACTCGGGAAAAAAGAGTTCACCGTCTGGAGGGAACCTTTTTTTATTTATTTACTATGCTTTCGAAGAATGTTTGTTTACAGTCGTTGAGACTGCTTGTATACAAACAACTATGCGTTATAATAGTACCGCAGTGCAAACGATTTCGACGAAATCCGCCGAAGTGAAGATGATTGACTGAAAACCATTTTGCTCAGTAGCGAATACTCAATGGTGTGGATGGATTGTCCCCTCCTTTTTGAATATTTTAATGATAATGTTTTCAAAATAAAATATTTTGAATTCTTATATAGGTGTATTAATACTTTGTGTCTTTGTTATTATCGGTGTTTTCAAAAAGAAGCCATAAACATATGAGCTCATTTAGTACATAGAAATTGTAAATCGAATAGCGTATATTTTTAAGAAATTAACGTTTCTTGGTTTTTTTTTCATTCTTATTTTAATATTAAGTTATTAAAAGATTGAAAAATTAAGTGTTCACCTTTTTGTAGAAGAAAGGTATGCTATTTAGGTATATTGAGCTCTAAATACACCATTGGCCACTGGTTTTATATAAAAAAATGTTGATATACTTAACTATCGTATAAACATTGACAGATCAAAATTTTTGTTTTTTTTTATGTATGATCAATTTTCCAGGAAAAATTTACTATTATAAGCAATGTGCATAAAAAAAGTTATCTAGCTTATTTTCATAAATCAAATTTCGCAAGATTTTACAAAAAGTTAAGCGTATACTTTATAGCTATGGTTTTTTAGTTAGAATTAATCATATTATAATATTCGGGTTTTTGTTTTCTGCGATTTCGAAGTAAATATGTTTCTATATGTATAATATATTTTTATATTTTCATCGCATCTTTATGCGTACGTGAACCTAAGTAAGTACTGAAAAAGTCGTGTAAAAATCCATCACTGAATGTGTTTATATGTTGTTAATGTATTTTGTTTATTTTTTGTATCAAAATCACGTTTTACGTACCTTCTTTCTACTCGTTATCTACCTGATACCTCTATAATTATAGCTATCGAATGACTCGACACTCGAAATCCGATTTGATTACCTACAGCTTTTGAGCCAAATGTTGGTGATATATACACGGTGATAAATTTAAGTATCACCACTAATTATTTTAAATGGTTTTTACTTTTTTGAAAATATTATTTTTACAACTTTTCATTGTTATCAATTTCTAGTTTCTTTCTTTTTTTTAATTTTAAAACAAAATAATTTTTTGTTGTATTCGAGTACATATAAAAATCGAATTTCTAACGAGTAATTAATTAGTTATAGGTATTTAATTTCGATAAACGGAGTAGAATTTACTATTGCCACAGAATTACCACGAACAATGTTGGTCTAGTATTCTTACTAAAATTAATTAATGTGGATTTACTTAAATAGATCACCGCATTCACCCTGTCTATACTTCTAAAATTTTATGGTCGGCCAATCGCTGAAATATATTAGACACGTATGTGACGACAACAATGTTGTCACAACATAGATACAATAAATAGGCGTTTATGTTTGGCAAATAGTAACATATTATGTATATCAGCCGGGTGCAAAATCAATAACGATCATTTCTCCGAAAAATAATTAAAAACTTACCCGACAGCTTAAAATTTATAAGTTCTATCATTATACCGTAGCTGTAGATATTATATAATTAGTGGGATCTGCATTATAAGTATATTTAATGAGATTGAAAGAAGAAAATAACTTGTAGATACTATTAAAGTCATTAACGGAAAAATAATTACATCATAAATGAATAATCGTAATAATAATTATTACCAATCGTTTATTTACAAACAAATTTAATAATCGGTTTAACCTGATAGTTAACTGGAGTTTCAAAAATAACTAAACTAGAACTATCGTCAACCAAAAGTTAAGTCCAACTTACCATGACTAAATAAATTATAGTTATGATTTATCTATGCCTACTAGTTAAGACTAGTATTTTCTCATAATTTCATTCGCTGTAATAGTTTTGACGCCAATATGTTTTAATAATATGTAAATATGACTTAATAATCATCACAGATTTACATATTTTCTTAGTAAAATTTAAAATAACTAAAATATAAAGTGATCAACGTTTGCCTATTCTATAAGGCGTAAAAAGGCTTCAAGACTCCGAGTTTTTTTCTGAAAATTCATTTTTGGCTGTTAAAAAGGTTTGATTTTATTCTTTCCGTACTTTCTATTATATAGCTAACGCGCAGCATAAGTAGAAGTTATTTACATTTTAGCCTCTAGATAAATAATTTAATAAATTAAGTAAAGCTTAATAGTGACACATATTTGGCTAATGAATAATGATTACCAACAATAATTTTGTACGACAGCATACATTTTAAAGTCTGAGCAGGCGCAATGAATGTACTGATTTTACAATAATGTTTATTTTTTTAATTAAAAGTAGAAACTAAAATATTGCCATATTTAAATTTTTAAAGAAGTTATAAGTAAAAAACAAAAAGTGTGGGAAAGTTGATTAAATAAAGATTTTAAATCTCTTTTCTGAATTCTTATCGCTTTACTAAATTAATTTGTACATTTTCAAAGAACACAAATACATTTCCACATGTGTTAGTCAACACAGAAATGATCAGTGTTGAATCTCTTAAATTTTGAATATTGACAAAATTAGTCAAAATCATAAAAATTTACACATCCTGTTAAAGTAAAAGATTCAAAAAATATTTATACTAAGGTTTTAAAGTTTAATGTAAGTTTCCTGACAATTTTTTATTGTTAGTTACAAAAAAAAAAAAATTGACCTGTAAACACAGATATTTTTATAAGTGTCCAAAGTTTAAATTTTGATGAACATTGATATTTATGTATAAAATAATTATTTTTCATCAAATAATTTTCTTATTATATTGTAGTTAAAAACCATAGATACTTTAAATGTTCACCAAATATTTATATTTATATTTATTATTTATTACATCATTAATATGGTATAATTTTCTAAAAATATTAATAAAAACACATATAACATAATAAAAATCAACACTCTTTGCTCCGCTTAGAATTTAAAATTGATTTCGATATTCAGCATGATTACGAATGAACTAATTAATGATAATATGAAAAATACATGGAATACTTTTTGATATTCATAAACATAATTAGCTCACCACTAAAAACTTAATTAAATTATGCGTTTGGTTTTATTATACTAATAAAATATCTCTAGAACAAAATTATAATTATAAAATTCTCTACTTTATTATGAATCGTTAACGAAAAAAGTAATATTTTGACTACTAAAAACATGTTTTAAATTATGTTTAATATAATACATAAATTTAATTAATATTATGTGATATACAATAGGCAACTACAAATATTACATAAAAGTAACATACGAATATTAATTTTCAATTAAAATATTTTTTGTTTGAAAATTATTTTAATTTACTAAAGTTAATTCGAAAAAAAAATAGTTTGCATAAATTATTATTATTAATATAATAATATTTACATTAAACCTAAAAATTATTTATATTTATACATAATATTTATTTTTTTTAATATATTTTAATATAATAATTATTATTTTATTTTTAAGTTTTTAGTTTATTATATTATAAAAATAGTTGAGAAATTATATTTTATTAAGAAATGTAAAAATTTAAAGACATAAGTGTATGGTAAATGTATATTCTAGTACAAAAAAATTTAATTCTCGGAACATTCACAATTAATTGATATAATGGTTAATATTTGTAATTTTAAAAATGTTTCAAGCACAGATATAATACTAAACTAACTAGTATATATATCTATGGTTTCAAGTTATTTAAATTTTTGAGGTTTTAAATATTCGTAACAAAGTTTTCATTAATGAAAGTCAAAGAAACACAAGTTTTTAATACTTAGAAAGTATTTTAATTAAACCCTATGAAAAATCATTTTGTTTCTTTATATTATTTAAACTCTCATTTCGTAATAATAATAATAATTCTTCATTAATGTACATAATTTATTGATAAGAATTATAAGATTATACCTTATATAGTATCTTAAAATCATTATTTAGCTTAATACAAGATGTTAATACAATTTAAAGATCGATATATAGGTAATTTGTCTCATAACATTAATAACTATTTAATCATTCATTAATATTGCACAGAGTTCATAATTTTTAGTTACAATAATAATTAATTCAAGTTTTATAAAACGTCATTAATCAAAAATAAATTTAATTGATATAGCTTTATATCATATGATAAATATCTATAAACAAAAAAAAAATGCTAAAATGTCAAGATAAGTCAGTTAACTTGAATTCTAGCAGAGAAGTTACAAGAATTGATGCAATAAAATAAAAAAATAATATACCTATTTTTAGCCATAAATGCTCGTTTAATTACTAAATGAACGAAAAAATAATAATTAATATTTATTATTTAATGATTTCCTCTAGAGACAAAATTAATGTAAATACATTAAAATTAATTGTAATTAATATTATTTTATTGATTTTATTAAACTTCATAAAACACATGCATGTTTAAACGATTATTCAAAACAAGTAATATAAGCACATTCAATTTCACAATGTTAACAATTATAGTTTTATACAATTCATAAGTACCATTAATAATACTATATATTATGCCGTTAAATTTGAAACTTAATAATATGAAACGTAAATGCAATGTTCCTATGGCGTATAATAAAAGCTCATCAATCATGAAAATAAAGAATGAACCAATGGATTAAAATAAAAAATAAGAACATATTAATTAATTTATTAATTTTTATTATATGACACACTATATCAATTATTTTCCTGGAAAAATAGTTATAATATTATACTAATGATATAATATCATGATTGACGATTAGATTGTATTAGCAACATCCAATATATTTTTTTGCTTACGTTTTATTTTAATAACATAACACATTGCAATAATTATTGTACTATAAGAAATTTAAAACTAATAACTTTAAATTATGTGAAATTTGCATCATACAAATACTCCGAAAGAAAGTCATATAGTCTGGCTATTCATAAATATTTAATAAACTAAATTAATCAGTATATCTATTATTTTGTATTATGGTAATACAATTATGTGACTTAATTGTTATAATTATAAAAACTCAAATTTTACTTTTTTATATACAGTTAGCTAATCTCAGCAAAAGTGGTTTTATTATTATTACGGTGTTATTAATTTTAATCTCATGATTAATTCTAATTTTTCATTACTATAACAACTTGGTTTTTGGTAAGTCGTAATAAATTTAAAATAAGGTTAAAACGAAAAAAACTTTACTTTAAATAAACAAACTGTTGAATAAGCTTTTTCTATCTCAATATAATTTTTTATATATATCTAAATACAAACGTACAAGCAACAATCATAGAATTGGACGGGTCTATCCTATTATCGTCGGACAAAGTATTGCATTGGATTTCATCGAATCGATACGGAGTAGTTACATATTTTGTACAAATAATATAATATTATCATTTAAATTGCATCGGCGCAGAACATAGAGCATTTACTACAATACTCGTTAATGATATTTTAAATATGTTAAACCAAGCCCACACAAACTATATGTATCATACGGTTATGTATTACCATTAATTGATACGAAGTGTCCAGATATATAGTTATATAACTGTCCAGGTATAGTATTTAATATAACCAAATTATATTCTTTGATTAGTTATAGCCGTTATCTGATGAAATAACCTCTCTATTTTAATAAAACAAGTTTTAAAAATATTACTCAAAGTTAGATTCTTTTTAATTTCGAATATTAAAGGTGGTTTTTTAGAAGCAAATTGTATCTAATTGGTAAAATTCCCAATCGATAATCCTAATCATAGTTATTCAGATAACATTGGTTATAAATACACTCAAAAAAGCACGTTAAAATTATATCATTACACATAATTGTGTTTTTTATTAAATTTGCATAACAGCACATATTTACGAAATATTTCTCTAAATGATCAATTTTCTGGTAACAGCATTATACTTCTCATCTATAAAGTACCTATATAATATAATATGATATTATCCGTGATAAATTGTACTTATTATGTTTAATATGACACAGACTTTTATATGACAAATATAATTTATTCTCACTGTTTTTGGTTTTTATTCAAATTTTTTTTTCTGCTTCTTTATATACTGCACACGGATTCATTTCACTAGTGTAAACATTTTATGGTTTTAAAGTACCCACCGAGTAAAAATACTTCAAATCTAAATATCAGATAGTATACGTTTCTGAAGGTTGTTATATTGTGTGTTCATAAACCTCAAAATTAAATAACGTATTAAAATTAATCAAGAATTATAGAGAACAAATTTAAGATTATGCGAATTCTGTTGAAAAATAATAAACAAAATTAGTTTTATGTGTATTGAAACTTTTTAAAAGAATTTTTTTTTGATATTTAAAGAGAAAAAAATAGTTATGTTTGCTTTTAAAAATCATAAATCGGCTTTTTCAATTAAAAAAAAAGAAGAAACTTTTTAAAATTAATGCCAAAAAATACTTTTAGTTTTAAATACTATACTTATTATTAAGTAAATAAAACGTCTGATCATATATACATATATGAGTATATATTATATAATACTAATTGCTAATAAAATTAATTGCTATAATAAAATATTTATATTTTATAAAATGTTAAGATTATAATATTTTTTCTACTAAAAATGATATGTGTATCTTATGTTAATGTATATAGTTTTAGGTATTTAAAATGTTTTAAAACGAATATTCTAAACTCTTAGATGAAAAAAAACAAATGCTTATAAATACTCGTATTTCTTTTCTACGACTTTATTTTTTTTTTTTTTTGCGTGAAAATTATAAAAATTTCATTCTACTTTATTTCAAACTTTTAAAAATATGTTTATTTTTTAAAAGTAATGCGCTGTTTAAAGAATAAAAAATTGATCCACATAGATTTTTTTGCTAATAAATTAATAGCACGAAACCGTAGTTTTTCAGTTCATTATTTCGAAGGTATTAGCATTATTTTAATATACGCAATTTATTTGACATTATAGTTCATTACTTCAAAAACCACGACCGTTCAAAGTTTGTTATGTAAATTAATGATTTTAATTAAAATAACTGAACTAAAATCTACTTAATCAACGTTTCATTTTTTTTTTTATCCAATAATCATTATAATACATCACAAAAAAATACCGTTTTCGCTGGCTTTTTAGATTAACGTAGGGTACTAGTGGATAAATAAATATTTCTTTAGGAAATCTTTTTGATGAAATAAATACTTTGACCATCTCTAAATTACAGCGTCCAAGCATTTGAGATTTACCTTGCTGCCTAGCTATGAATAACACTAAAAATCACATACAATTATATAAAGAAAATAATCATGAAAAACCCAACGACGGATTACACAACTAGAGTCTGGGATTACTTATTGTACGAAATGTATGTGTTTTCTCGTACCACAAGAGTTTTCTAGAAAATATATTGAACGAAGCGAACCCGCATTGAAGGATCTGACAGACATGATTACATTTCTCATTTTTTTTTTCATATTACCTACTGTTGTTCAGAATCTGCAATAGTTTACAGCTGCATAACTCGATCAAATGGACATGGATAATATTAAAACGTTAGATAAAAAATTTTATTCAACTCGATTTAATGAGTGTGCAACAATGGTTTGACCAAGTTATTTAAATATAAACTTACTTAAAATGAGTACTCTATCAACATTTCGATGCAGTAATAAAGTGTACCTATATTACATATACATTACGCCGTGTAACAAATTCCCGAACAAATAATGCTGACCATTCTCCATTTTAGTCAAACCGTTATATCTTATAATACATTCTATTTTTAATGTCTAATATATTATATACGTAAAACAATAAAATCTTTTTTTTCTAAATCCAATTGTTTTCTATGAACAAAGTGTTTAATAATTATACTGCACTAATGTTTTGCCAACGCATAATGTTAAAATAATTAGAGCAACGTTTTGAATTGAATTATAAATATAGCAGTAGATTTTCCCATTAAATGATGATACTTCAACTTGAATAATTTAAAATTTAAAAACCACTGGTCGATACTCGATATTCAACTCAGTAATAATATTACTCGAATACACTTGATTTGATAAAGGTAAAATTAGCATACAAAACATATAATTATTAATATTTGATCAATAATACGAATATTGATTTTACTGTCAGAAGAGACTAAATATAATATAATACTACGCTTATTTTTAATTTAGTAAATAATATCAATAATTAATTTAATTTATAATTTTTTTCTGTCATTATAATAATATATAAATATTAAAATAAAACTTAATTAAATTATATTGAAATGTTGCAAGTTATCTACGATAATATTATTACATTATATTATGACACAATATATTTAAAAATCATCATAGAAAAAAAATTAATGTTGATGGTACAGTAAAACTTTATGAATAACTTTTTATTTAGCTTTCATTGAGTTATTGAAAAACCAATTAAAAATCTCACCCAAGATCACGATCATTTACTAAATAAACTTCAAAATATATGAAAAATAACACGGATATATTATTTATTATTTAAAGTTTACAGCTAAAAATTACAGCTGTACATTTACCACATCCAAATGAAATCATGATTTTCAATTTTATTTTATTTTATTTTTTTTTATTTTTTTTTTTTTTTTTTTGTTAAAATTAACCAGTCTTGGTTTTAGGTACATTGATTTTTATTTTTTTTGCTACTTAAGAGCTCTTTGAACAAAAAAAGTTTGAGAATAGCTACTTATAACCTCTTGCACGTATCTGCAATAAATTTTACGTCGGTACTCATCAAACACACTTCATAATCATTATAACCTATCAATATAAAAGGGACCGTACAATGAAAATCCGATAAAGTCGTTTGATACTATAACAAAAATAATATACCATGTCATAATGCGTTTCGGCGTACATTACAGACATACAGAAAATAATGATATTATAATCAATGCACTTATCGCGTACAGATAATATATTATAACGATATTATATTATATGACACAAAAACCACGTAATTGTTATAAATTTCGCGAGAGTTTAATAATATATATTTTGTAAACGCTAGTAATAAATCTATTTAACCGTTGTATTATTATCGTTACATGACAAAATAATTTTGTTCTACCGGTTCTATGTCATGAATAATTTTTACATTCTCAGCGGGGCGATAATTTTTTTTTATTTCCTAAAATTCGCTATACACAGACTTTTACTAAAAATATTATTACTATTTTGTTTTTCTCCATATAACGAACCGACAAAAACAAACGAGCGCTATTATGTATAATGTATATGCGAATTAAACAGATGCGAGATGAAAAAAAAATGATTTCTATTCACTCATCGCGTGAAACAAAAAAAAACGTGCACAATAGTATGTTTTTCGTTAAGACATGCCCCGAAAAAAATTGCAGGTTATTTTAATAATACTTGAAAATAATATAATAAGTACTTATATTCTTACTGTCTGCTTCTTTAATAGTTTGTGATACGCAAAAAATAAATAGTACATTAAATTGCAGGGAAAAAACCCGGCAGTCATCCCTTGAACCAAAAAAAGCGCAATAAAATGTATAAATGTCTCGGGAAACAGTTTAATGGCTCAAAAATAAAAATATGTATCTTCGAGAATAATATGTGTAATATATTTATATAATATAGTACACGCGAAATATTCTAAATATATTTTTCAAGAGATGTCACTTACAAATTTAACAGCACCTTAATTAGGCACCCGATCAAAAACCTCAAAAACTCTCTTAAAAATCAAAGACTCGAAACCACGGATTAATAATCCGTGCTCGAAACCTATACATCCCATATACAATGTTTTTTTTTTTTTAAATATCACATTTATACAATTTATAACCAATATTTTGTAACTCTCCCCTTCTCCTCCAACTATAGTAATGGTATAAAAATACAAATCATTATATCTTAATATATTTATTTAAATAAATCAGTTCGGTTGTGACAAAAAATTCTACAATATCATCAATATTGCCTAATATTAATTATACGTTATACCACTCTTAATAAGCGAAAAATATATTATGAAGAAAAACAAATCTGGTGCTGTGGTCCATAATCGCTCTCAATCATATCCTTTGAACCACAGCTTTTAGCAGTAAAAACTATCTCCAAGTTGCTGAACAAATGGGTTAGATTAATCATTTCTAGCTATAATTAATTATAATATTATTATTATAAGTTATAACATATCGAATTGCACAACTTTTTGAAATTATGAAGTAGAAATACTTTAGTTAACCACAGTAACTTAAATTTCAAATGATTTTTGAAAAATAAATAATTCTTATTATCCGTGTTTATATCACTTATTACCAAAGGCTTGGATCATAAAGTACAGTAAATAAAAATTAAAGCACAAAATCGTTTGAACAATTCAAAAAAAGTATATTGATTTTTTAAAAAGAAAAAAATAACTTAAACCATGTATAAAATTAAATTTAAAAAAAAAATTAAAAATTAATTTAAATTAAAAAAAGAATATATATGTATTATTATACTATGTATATACCACTATGTATTTAGCTAGATTTTTAGTTGGAAACTGACTCTATTAACATACAACATTTTTTTATACATCAAAAAACGAATTCTCTACGTCCTCTGAAGTGATTGATACATACTTCATACAAGATGTTTTGATTAAATCAAATCCCTAAAAAAGTTCGGAAATAAATCCTTAAAAAGTATTTTTAGTAGCCGAAAAAATTAAAAATACAATCTACTAAATTTAACTCTAAAAACAAATTTAAATTATATATTTAAAAATGAATGTTTCCCTCGTACTTTCTAACAACTAAATTCGTCATCTTAAACGAAGTCAGCTTCGTGATTTTCTCTAAATAAAAAAAAAACTCCCCACTAAAGTATAGAGTCACTGGGCACTCCCTTCACACGTGCCACAATAACTTATGTAAATCTCATCTAAACTGCTTATTGTAAAAAAAATGTATTACAGATTGTATATTATATTTTTTCTAATAAAAAAAAAAACATATTTACGACCATTATATATTTGGTCAAGTTATTTTTGCTACTAAAATTCGTCCTATTAGTATATTTTACTTATTTTTATATATATTTATTTATTATTAGTATAGGTATATATTATTATATATTTCCATATTAACTAAAATAATAGGTGTATATTTCAAATAATTTATAAACCAAAACATTTAAATTATACTGTTAAGTTTTATAGAACACTAAATTAACTGATAGAAATTTTCCGATCAACTAAAGTATTTCAACAATCAACATGGTATAAGAATACGCTGATAATACAAATAATTTCCTATTTTCTCAAATCATAAATAAAACTTTAAATACGGTCATTTAAAATAAGTAAATCTATCACAATAGCAATACCGAATTATTTTATCAGTTCTTTATTTATTACTGGTTTTTTCACTGGTTTTATAATAATTTAATAATAATAATATATATAGTTGAAAAATACGTAATATACATAAAAAGATGTTGAATTTTCATGAAAATTATATTTTTTTACTTAATGAATTAAGCACTTAAATTGGGTAATAACTTGAATGTCCTTTTTTTACTTAGTGAATTATTTATTGATTTCTAATTTTCAGACTTGAGATATAAGATTGAGATTATTCGTACTTTTATATTTGGTGGCCCTCTCGAAAATAATTGTTAAGCAAAATTGCCCGCCGAAGAAAAAAGGTTGGACATCACTGGTCTATATTTACTTGACGATAATGAAATATTTGATTTCGGGTTATTTTTAATAGCTTTGTGGAGACTAAGTTATGAATGTTATGATAAATTAGAGTAAATAAACTATCACAACGCTCAACTGTTACTTTAATATTTAACCACAATCATCATCAATTGGGCACATAGTAAAAATTAGTAAAATAAAAATATATTACTTCCTACACAATATTGACAAATATTCCGCGATAATAGGACAAAAACCGAAATCTAAAAATCTGCTCCAGCCGTAGGTATAAATGTAAAATGTATAATAATATTATTTTAGTATATTATTTAGTATAAATACATAACATATGTCAATATATACTTCATTTTATGAAATTAAATAAATAAATTCAATCAAAATAGTTGTTTTTGTGGAGTAGCAGAAAAAAATCACGTAAATACAAATAATGATTTTTGTGATACCGACACTAGAACATATAAGTTTATGTTGTTAAATAAACAGACAGACAGACATCTTTGCTGTATAGTTTGTATACGTAGTGCAGATGATATTCCAATTATAAATGTTCTCCGTGTTTAAACTTTAGACCTCGTCCTGGAGTAAAAAAAAAATTCTTAATATTCTATTGCCTATGTACTAGCATATTGAATAATACTAACTCGGTTTATGGGTCATCGAAAACGAAAAAACGCAACGCGTATAATATTATTATATATTGTAGAATATTGCAAAAACAATCATCGAAAACGAGAGGCAGACGATAAAACGAAATGCAAATTTGGAACACACTCGCATATGGTATAATATATACAGGATAATCGGTTGTTTACATTGCTTCGAGAATATTTACATTCAATCATTGTATTTTTGAAAAATAATATGTAATACAATAGATTATAGTATTAAAATGTACTGCTATAATACTCAATGTCATGTTAATCGAATATAAATTGCTAACTATTTTTTCGTCTTGGTGGTTTTTTTAAATTTTTAATTTGTTTAATGACTAGCAGTATTTTTTATTTCGAGATGGGAATATTTTTGGTATAATTATGCTTTTCTAAAAGTGTTTATGTATAATCATAGAATACTACATAATTTTTTTTTATTAATAAAACATTTTTTTAGGTTGAGATAAACGGCGATGAGTGTAGTGGACCGCAGCTTTTACAAAGTAAAATTGCAGAGGTTACTCTAAAATGATGAAACTAATAATATATTATTTTGTACTGTAAAAATGTAGAGTATCGTAAACTTTTTAAACTATACACTATACAGTATACAGTATTCAAAAACATATTTTTATTTTCAAATTACACAAAAAATGTGTAAACACGGATCTGCTAACAGAAATGTAGGGGAAATGTAGTATATCCTGTAGTTTAAGTGCACCACTCCGTATATTATGTTCCTCGTCTATATTATAAGCCATTAAAACCCTCGATCTTTGCACGTGGTGTTGTTTATATAGTACGTTCGTACAATTTAACCTAACCTGAAATCATCTACCCGTATCTGCGATGTCGTTTTTACGATGAGATATCGAAACTTTTATCCCATACCTACGCCGGGTCCGATATAATAGCATTATATAAATTCCGCATAAAAAGAATATTCGAGTCGTCGTCATTCTAGTGATTGATACACGGCGTGTATACATTATTTAAAACTACCCAAGGTTACGAATACCGGGTTCCCTACATAATATGTATACAAATTCACCGAAAATTCGTCTGTAAAGTTTTATGCTCCGTACGTGCACACCGCGTGAACACATGTGACGTCCATTTCGTCGGCGTAAAGTAAACTTCTTTGTGTATAGGTAACCAAAGTGTGTGTGTATATATACGGATAATAATAATATTTATGTACGGCAACGTCAAACTGCGATTTTTATGTTCATCTCGAGTGGTTTTCTCTGAGATTCGTTTTCTCTTTTCATTTCTATAGCGTATGATTATATTATACCTATCACTATTTGTTAGGCGTTTTAGATTTCCGTTCATAAAAGCAACTCTTCCCTCCCCCCTTATATTTTACGAAAGAGATGAGCTGCGCTCTTAATCGAAAACGGTCGTGACCGTGACACTTGAAATTCGAGTGTGTGACGACGGCGACAACGACGACAGCCACAGCTTATCTGATTATGAAGGAATAATAAATTATACCGAAAATGAGCTAAAGCTTTACAAACAAGCAATAGAGGTTAATAATAGTATAACTTTGAGACAAAACGTTAAACTACTTTAAAACGGCAATAAGACTCAATAAATGTAATATAAATAGGTAGTTTTATAGCGATTGTAATCTATTTATCAGAATTATAACTATTAAATATCGACTGTTATGCCTTGCGATAAAATAGCAAGGTTTTTATGAGTTTGATACATAGTGCATATTTATATGTAATTTACTTTAAAGTTGGTATCTATATAAACGATTCACAGCTTTTAGTATATTTTTGAAAATTATACCAGACCGTACAATTATAGGTACCTACGTGTAATTCGAGCGAATGCGTGTTGAATCAAATTATTTTAGGTTTGTAATTTATTTACGTATTTCACACTGACATAAAAACAATAAACAATACTGCTCGAGATCACATGAATACCACACATAATTTGATAGGAAGGCATATTTAAAAATCAGTATGTAGACTATATATATATATATTCATTCGGTTTGATTATATGCCATTTTTCGTTCATATGATCCAAACCGGCTAAAGAGCTAATATTCCATCAGAACTTCAAACTTTTCGTCGTATTTCAACACTAATATTATATTCAAATTTCATAAACTGCGATACCCAACACATTTATAATATGATACTGACATTTTAATTCGTTACCGTTAACACTTTCCGACTAACATATATACTGAAGTACTAACTTGTATACTAAAATACAAGATACTAGATTATAATGGATGTTATAATGTGATTCCTATTTCTAAAAAAAAAAAATAGAAGAATAATGGTCTTGACTCTTGAGGAGAGGGATCCCTTCCTCCCTCGGTACTTGGAAAATTCCTTTTAGTGGGTGCCTATATATATATATATTTAGAAATTTAGGAATATAAATAAATAATAAATATTATAAAAGTTTAAATATAACATTAATAAAACGTTAACGCCTTCAGCATAAGGATGAAATATATTTTTTTGTGCTATTTTACTAAATTTCCACCCTCTCACCTTAAAATCTTAACAAAGCGGTAAACTGGTTTACAATTTATATTTTAATACGTTTACAGGTACGAATTCAAAGGTTGATATAAGTGTCAATTCTTCCTTTTTAAAAAAAGAAGGAATGTGCGTTTATAAAACAAATTGTTAATACATGCTTTCAATTTCATAGCATTTATAAACATAAAATATCGTAAAATAATAAAATTGCTTTTAAAAACACATATAGTTTTTCAGACATTTATAACTCAAGTAACCTTTTGTCTAGGTTTTTTCCGTTCATTCAAAAATCTTACGTCAATGTGCAATTAGTAAAGCAGTAAAATATTATTTATTTACGCCTTTTATTTTTGTATTTGTTGTACATGTTGTAATTTGCAAACATTTATAACTAGGCAATAATAAAAAATTCGTTTCTCTAGGAACATTAACTTGGTACCTTTTAGTTAAAGTACGCCCTTCTTAATACATGTTGTTTTATGCTACCAACCTTCGTGTTTATACTAATATTCAAAACGTTAATTTCAGTGCACTGCGCTAATCTATTCATATTTAATCCGTATTTCCAGTCGATTATACGAGTACCAAGTACTTGCAACAAGATTACATTGTCGTATAATCACCGTGATCAAATCACCATACATATTCCTAGGAAATCTTGTCAATGGAACCAATAAAATTGGAGCAAGTAGTTTTCAATAATATTACGAACATTACGTAGTTATAAAGAACACGCATTTAAAAATTAGTTTTTCATTTGAAATTAAAAAAATATATACCTATATATGGCAATAAAATATATAGTAATAAATATACTCTATTATTTAAATGTTGACAAAAAAATAACTAAATTAAATACAATAAATAATACAAAAATTAGAGATTATTATTCTTTTTGAAATTAAAATAAATATTTTTTTATTATATTGAAGTTTTACTAATAATCTAAAATTATATTTATTATTTTTTACTTTCGTTCGTTGGCAATACAAGTTTATAATTATGTACAAGAAAAAAATAAGCAGATATGATGAGTCTATAAAAACGACACGACCGTATGAAAATATGAATAAAACAACTTAGATAGTCTATTTTAGGTATCATACAAATATCATAACCTACTCTCGATAGTATCATTACAGATCATATATTACAATATTATTGTCAAGACTGTAAATATTAATACTCCCTAAAAAAAAAATTCATGAAATATTCATTTGCACCGTCAAAAATAAGAAAATATGCACCAAAAATTCAATAAATATTAAACTCGATAAAATTCACAATTATATATCTATACAATTTGAAAGGTGAAGTAATATAAAGTATAAGCGTAACAAATTAATAATGTTTATATTATAAACAAATTTATGAGTACTATATACTCGTAAATATAATGTACTATGGTAAAAAAAGTTTAAAAGCTTCATAAAAAAAAAAAACACTGTTTAAAAGAATATTTTATTTTATGTGTACTGTATACTACGATTTATCGTGGCGGGAAATCGGACAGGACAATACGAAAACGAGCTCTTAAAAACCCTCAAAACGTTTTGGACGATTATCGTTATCGGAAATATACGAGAACAGTGAGCGTTGCGACAACTGCTCACGCCGCGGGGGTGGAAATACCGTCAAAATATCGATCAGAGGCTATGTAGGTGTAATAGTTTTTGACTCTGCAATATGGCACCGACGCGCGAGTCGCAAGAGACGGACGGACGGACGGACAGACAAACTGTGATCGGCGCGTAAGACAAACGACCCGTGCAAATCGCGCGCGCGGCTCAACCTCGGCGACTGCGACGCATTAGAGAATATTCGGCGCACGTACCGCGCGAATGTGAAAGTCTTAAGGGCTTTTAAACATATACGAGCAACCGCCGGAAGTTTTTGATGGCGGAAGCTTAATCGGGATCGAAACGAACCAATTACCGACGTCTATACAAACGGTAAGTATGTATAGGCGCTCAACAAAGCCGTAACTATAATAACAAACTCTCTATATTATTATGGTTACGTCTTATGTGTATTATATCGGAGGCGATCGCGCGCGTCTTAAATGCGATCATAAAGGGTCATATCGATCGGACGAAATAACACTGCGGTCCGCGAAAATGGTCGATATCGAGATAAGAAAATAATAATTTATCGTCACCGATACCGCCGTGGGGCAAACGACAAGTGTTCAACATTTTCGAACTCCGTTTTCCAATTTTTTTTTCCTCTTTATAAAACATGTGTGATTTTTTTGATAACATAATTCAGTTTACTATGCATATGCTATATGTACATAAATAGACTCGGTAAAAATAATACAAGACCGCCTTCTTTTATTCAATTAATAATGAATTTATTTGAATTTTGAAATACGCTCATAATGACCTATCAAATATTTGAATTTTTTTATTGTGTTTAAAAAGTCTTCAATCGCATTTTTCAAATTAAAATCACCCTTTTTCCTGTGTATTTTAATTGGATTATTTTTAAATAATTTTGATGTATATGCAAATCTAAATTCAAACGGGTTATTTTTTTAATTAATTAACATTTTGTACTAAAGACAATAGAATTGACAGATACTCAAGCTACGATGATTTTAAAATCATAATTGTATATCATTGAGTATAATTAAATAATTAATAATTACATAAACACTATATTAAATATTGTAAATATATTTTTTAGTTTTTAAAACCTTTTTTTAAGGAATATATATAAAAACGTACATTTTAATAATTATGAAATTAGGTGCTCTATTTTAGATACATCAAAATTTTTTTAAAAAAAAAAATTAACTGCTTCAAAATTTTCATTAAAAAAGTTGGCTCTCATATTTAAAGAAAAAATAGTAGAGAGCATGTTCAGTAAATCACTCTGTATATAATATATTATATTTATAGTTGAATAGTAAAAACAATTCAACAGAGCCATGAGCCATCTGTTGTTTATTAAATTGCTTTAAACAATAACAATTAATAATACTTACAGCGATAACTATTTGAAAGTTGAAACAGTTCAATGTAAATAAATCAATAAAATAAAAATAAATTTCTCGAATATCAAATTATATAAACTAGGATCAAAAATGAGAGTTAAATAATGATTTTAACAACACAAATATTATGCCCAGATAAAGAAGTAGGTCCCACAAAAGTGACACCCGGGGCGATAACCTCCTTCTCACCCCTCGAATAGACCATCCTTTAATACGTATCTAGCTGCAGAGTCATTCTACTCTATGTGTCGTATCGAAATATATATACACTCCATAATATAATACGTTGTACGACTCGACATATATCACGCGTTTTACAATATACCCTAAATTCGTATTTTAACAATATATTTTGTCATTGGTCAAATCGAAATAATAAAACCTCAGATTCTATAGGTCTATAAACATTTATGTATCCAATACGAATTTTATGTTATTCACCCCTAAAGACAAAAATATATTTTATAGGTGCCTAGAAGTACTCCTATTTTATTTCACAAATTTTTAGACAATTTTTTTTATGATTTAAATTCGTAAACGTCAAAAGTTTTTTTCCACGTAAAAAAAGGAGAAGATTCGTCAATCAAGTATATATATGCATAAACAATATTTAATGTAATATATTATCACTGACTGGAAAATAATATTAATGGATCATCATTATAATAATATAGGTACGAGATTTAAATAACAACACTAAAACGTGCTTTGAGTTGTTTTTATAATTTTATGGTGGTATTATTATTGTTGTTTTTCTAATTAAATATGATGGTTTGGAAACGATAAAAAATGTATAATATTTAGAATACACATCATAACCAATTTGTTTATTTCGATCTAACTTGGAAACGAACGTACGAGCAGGTCGAAAAAATACGTGGTTCGCACTACTAAACAAGGATTTAATATAATGATTAAAGTTTTAATGTGTTATTTCCGGTGTTTAGGGACGTGCTGTGGAATTTTAACGAGATTCGACCCTCGATATAGTGAAGTAAAAAACACCGACCGACTCGCCAATTATAGTGTTGTTATTATTATTATTATTATTATTATTACAATGTAAAGTAGGTAGGAGGAAAGAAACTTTAAACATCGACTCTTTACTCGAATTAAGTCACTTTTTCATCGCGCATAGTATAATCACCATCGTTCCACCTCCGTCGCTCATTTGCAATTGTTGCATGTTTCTCTGCGATTTTTCTATTTTCCGTTTGTTTCTTGGTTTGAGTTTTTTCCTCTTTACTGTATACATAAATATATATTTCGTAGTTATTTTTAAATGTTATTTATTTGTTTTATTCGCAATTACTTTATATTATATAGTTCCACATTCATTATGTAACATTTGTGCGTTATATATAAGTATTATAATATGTGAGTAGGACAGTAAACTAGATATAACCTCTAAACCCAGAGGACGCATACATATATTAAATGTATACCCACCAGACATGCGCTGGAGTAATATATATTTATATATTATTTTTTTTTACCACCGCGGGAATTGCAAGCTGGGCTGAACCCATAACGACTTGGCACGCCAACTGCCGTGTGGTGAAAAATATTGTAAATAGTGTTCCACCCACACTAAATTGTTTTTATTTCTACCAACGCATTACACCTTATATAATTATATTCCAACGAACGCCATTGTTTGAAAAAAATCATTATTATAAAATCTCGAATTTCGTCAAAAGAGTAGTCGCAACATCTCACCCCAAAGCGGTCGTCTCGACTCTATTGTATGTTGGGACTTTGGAAGTCATTCAATTTCGCTACCGAGAGGAGCGAATAAAATACGGAATTATGGTTAACAGGTACTACAGAAAATTCATAGCAAGGTAACTCCTACGCGCAATAATGTTACAGTTAAACATCACAATATAATGTAATATTATGTTCTATATTGTAAAAACATAACGATGAAATAAAATTTCATGGCAAAATATTTAGTCGAAATCATTATAATAACATTACGTCTACCTTTGTCCGTTGGTTTTTATTCAACAATATAATATTATCGAATAATCCAAAGAAATTTTTAAAAAGAAAAAAACTTCAGTAGGTAGACGGCATTTAAAACGACAATCAAATAAATTCTGATATTATTATCCAAACAGAAAAAATGTATAATTGCATAAATTAAAATATTATAACCTACAGATTTGAGGGGAAATCGACCTATCCAATAAAAACAATTTCCATTGTGGACATTATTAGTTCTTAATTTGTTAAAAAAAAACATTCAGTGTCTCAAATGTTTATTACATTATATTCTCTAACGACTTTTTGTTGTTTTTATTTTTTTGTTCCAGTACATGTGCAAGGAAAATTGATATATGGACATATGGTGCACTAAGAAGAATACATTTCATGTACTAGAGTCAAGAAAGTCTGTTCCCTGATGATTTTGTGTGTTTCTTAGAAAACATTTCCAAATTTAAACTTATCTTGTGCAAACAATGTATACAAAATTACAAAATACATAATATTCATTAAATATAAAGTTGAAATCCATTAAGTACAAATTTTAAATTATATGTGTAAAAGTGTATGTTCTTCGGGTGACAAAGATTTGTCACAAATCACATGAGGTTCTGCTGCTGCATTATTTATTAATGATAATCTTGAAACGTTCAAGTTTACAATTATTCACTACCATAGTAAATAATACGGCGTAATTGCCAACATTACATGTACATATTATATATATATATTATGATAACTTCCCTGTGGCATTAACCATACAA
Source organism: Aphis craccivora (assembly GCA_009835225.1). Taxonomy (NCBI): domain Eukaryota; kingdom Metazoa; phylum Arthropoda; class Insecta; order Hemiptera; family Aphididae; genus Aphis; species Aphis craccivora. Next base: position 58,937 of record VUJU01001209.1, read on the forward strand.
GACATACGATTAAATATTCACTGTATTCAAATAATTATAAGAACAATTGAAGTCATGTGAACTAACTTACTCACATATAAATTTATTTGTAAATCGAATTATGATATAAAACTCGAGTTACCACATTAAAATATTAAATATTCATATGCAAGTAAGTTTTTGCCAATTGTTTTAATTCTTTTATGTTCGGCTTGTTTTATATTAAAATTTCAATTTTAAAATATAAAATTCAACGTACATATTTAAAGTCCAAAATACACTGGATATCACTTATAGTCAAAATAAATATGTTGGAACATTACATCATATTTTTCATAAATATTACGTATGCATTTTTTTTAATTTTATTGAATTGGAACTTTCTTATCACTTATTAAGTAAAACTCAACATATTGATTTTCCACGGAGATGGCTCATTAAAATGATAGAAGGCTGTTACTGTATAGTACCGGAAGTCCGGATCAACATTTGACATGCACTCGAATTGATATTTTTATAGACCAGTAGGTACACTTACTACCAAACTGTTGAAGTGTATATCTTTCATCAAATCAAATTGTTTTTGTTTTAAATTTCTGATCCGATATTATTAAGCTTGTATATCGTAGGCCGTAGCTCATGGTTATATAATCTATAAGTATGCTATAAAAAGTAATATCGTTACAATTATGGAGAATGGACACAACTTCAAAACTTCAATGACCTTTAGCTTTGTAAGGCCGAGAAGCGTGAGCAGCCATCATTATGCAAACATAATTTTAAATGTGTAAACATTAATTACCATTAATATTGCTTACATAATACATATACTGCTAAACCGTACTTAAATTGTATTTATTTACCCTTATAATAAACAAACGAATGTTTGAAAAACCATTTACTCATAAAATAATTCAGATTTATTTTTGTATATGTATATAATAATATAATGTTACTGGATATATATAAATATTATTTTGAAGTGAGTATTGAATCCGTTTCAACCTAACCCGTTGTCTGCAGCAGTAGTCTTTCTTCCATTTCGCAAAATAGGAAATAAAAGCATACTTCTATAAATAATTATTCCATTCGTATAATATTATAATAAAGTATCTGTATTATTAGCAGCCAATCCTGTGTTCTGAAATAGACACCACAAATTATGTATAGACATTGTTCACGCTGTAGTTTTTCGAGACGAAAATAATAATATTGTTACGAAACACAAAATAATAGAATCAGACTTCATCACGAATCGTAATAATTATTCTCTTTTAGTCAACATACAGCTTAATTAGTTTCTATTAGCTTAAGGTCCTCCCTCTCTAGACGTTATTATTAACCTAGTTTAAAAATTCGAAAATCAGATCCTTCATTATAAGCCGACGCACTAAACTTACACCGAAAAACCGCTTCGAGATGCGAAATGAAAATTACCGATCCGAATTCCGTGGACAGTTTATTATGGTCGTAACTCAATAAAGTACTAGCAGGATTATTTATAACTTATAATGTCAGATACAATTATTGATCATCGTGTGGATTTATTATTTTCGTGGTCAAATCAACATATTGTTTTATACTGTTCTCCGTCAAATGAGATTATTATTATTTATTTATTTTACACCTGACTCATCCAATAATATAATACTTCATTTTACGCGTTGTGTTACGATTATAATTATATTTTTTATTTTTATATCACAATCTGTTCATAAATATCAAATAATAAGCGAATATGATGATGACATGGTGTATACGAAAAAGAGAAAAATAAGACATGATTCATAGAATTGAGAATTCCACCATTGAAGGAACTTCAAATTATTATTATTATTATTATTATTATGTTTCATAGTGGCGATCCATCCGAAAACATTTAACAACGGTCGTGTACTGAGAAGGATTTTGCGGGGCGTCAGACGAAATGAAAAATGATGGCACTGATGAAATGGCACGTGACGGCCGGACGAGAAGGAGATCATCATGATACGTCTGCAGTGACGGACGTGTACAATTATAGGTAGTTTAGGGACCGAGGTGAGGTGTACGCCTAACGTATATATATATTATATATATAAATGGTTTAGATCATTATTCGTTGTATTCGTATCGAAAATTGACTGATGAGAGAAACTATACTATGATATTGTATACAGAGTGATTTTTCTGTAAACTAATTTTCCAAGTCGACTTGTGCAGTTGTACCTATAGTTTTTCTCAAAAAAAAAAAAACGTTTTCACATTATTCAAATTAAATACTTAATGAATTTTCTTAGAGTGTTTTTAATAATCGGAAACATGAGATAAGTGTATTGCAACTTAAGCATTGTACCTTTTAACACTCTACTCCTAAGTATTTCAAACATTTGCTTATAAAATTTATGTTTAAATTGATCACCCTGAATTTTCCATCAAATATTTATATTAGCATTTTCTAAACTTCATATAATTTAATACAAGATCCGATACCTAGGAAAATAACTTACTGGTATTTTTCTTTTTTAGTTAGTATCGCTCAATAGTTATATGAGTAGAAGTGTGTAATTAAAAATAGCTTTATGCTGCAAAATTATTGACGTTTTTCAACGTCAAAATAATATTCTGAAACTCACTAACAAAAGGGTAAATTAATTTTAAACATTAACGAGGGTATTATGTACATATACTTCATTTTAGTGTATCACCACGTACACTGTGTTTACAATAATAACTTTATGTATAAGTATATATATATAATATATATATACTATAAAGAAATATTGATATAAGACCATTAAAATTCATATTATGCTCTGACCAACACTCCGAAAAGAACCTATTTCAATCGATACAAAACCATACTTATAAACGTACATCCAACGACCCAACGTATAAGGTATTTCGTATAACAGTGTTTGCACTCATCAGTCACCATAGCTTAATATCTACATTTTAAACGCAAAGAAACTCTACTGACTTAACTTTTAATGACAAAAATATTCCCATTAATTAACTTAATCAAAAAAAAACTATAAATTATAATAACTGTAATAACATTATAGGTGGTTTCCAATATAAACAAGTTACAAGTATTAGTATGTATAATTAACAATTTTCCAAATTATATATTTTTAAACTCTCAACTAGAAAAAATTTATTATTTTTAAGTAAAAACATTATGTGCGTTAGATATGTTATAACTTAAAATGTATACCTAATATAAATTATGAGGTATACATCTCGTGTGATAATTTTAGGAATACAATAGCCTAAATGTAAAGATTGTCAACACACCATTTTATAATATGTTATAACCTTTATAAATATATATGTTATAATGATGAATTTAAGACTTATTTTCTTACAGTGGGGTGTAAATAGTCCACCTCAAATCTGCTTTCAGTAACGTACAACCAAAATGGCTCAATGTTATGTGACCTATTCGTCTTACTGTAAAATATATGTAATATAAAATTCTGTTTGGAAACAAAAAATTAAAATAGTATTCCAAGTCGCTGATTTTTTTATCAATGTACAACGAATTTTAACACTTTAACATGCATATATATTATATATTTTATATAGGTCACGAAACGCGACCCGCTTTCTCACGCAAGGGAGTGTTATTCGTTTTAAGTTAAAATATATTGAGTTTATCGTGAATGATTTTCGCATATCGATCTACATATAATACATAGTTTCAAACGTAATAAATCATAAAGTTTTCTTCTAAGATGATCAGCAAGGTGGTTAAAGTTCCAAGGTCCTATTGACTTTATAGTTTATTCTATACACGAAGTTGTCTGTTCCATTGGCGTTCGTGCGGGAACCTATTACCCGTGGCGTGAGGGTAATTAATAAAGGACCCGGATGTCGATGACCTATAAAAGCCAATATAACTCTCTTAGAAAATTTATATACTAAATATTAGTTTCCAGTAAAAAACTTACAAGATACGACTACAACAAAAAATATGGGTTTAAATAATTCATTGAAAAAAACACAAGCAACTTTTAAGTTCAAGCACAAAGGAAAATGTTTATATTAATAAAAAGTGTGTCAAAAATCATAACATCTAGTTATTATATTTCTTGTACTTTTATGAAATAAAAATTATTACATGAAATATTAAAAACACTTCATGTAAAATGTTTGAACAAATATTAGACGATATAATATTATAACTTTTTATATTTTTACAAACTGCTCACATAACCTATAGTTAATATACCTATTCTTTATTTTTAAATGAATATTATTTATTTATTTTTCATACTAATCAATAATATATCAATAAAATCGAAACGTCTATTCGGTTTATAGGAAAATATTGCATATTATGCACTTGTCTGTTCATTCAAAAACATTAACTCAAAATAACAAACGTATTGATTTTAAATTAGAGTTTTTTTCTTATTATATTTCACTTTTTTCAAATTTGGTGCTCCAATTATTTTTTGATATTTTATCGATCACAGTTTGAAAATAAGCATAATCCACATTATAATACGTATTCTAAAATTATAATTTTAATTTTGAAATTATCATACCACATTATTGTATTACAGTATAAAAAATACATAGCAAACAACCTAAAGTTTACTTTATTTTGTATGGATAATAAACAAATCAAACAATTTAAACAATTTATTTTAACATTGTGTATTCAAAATACAAAATATTATAGTATGACATCCATTTACCCACCCGTACAAAATGGAAATGGAGTGCGTACACAAATCAAGCCTGGATTAAGGGGGGCAGAGGGGGCCATGGCCCCGGGCCCACAACGGATATTAAACAATAGTAGGCCCCTGTCGAATAGTACATTTTTTTTATTAAATCAGAAATATTTGGATATAGTAATAATAATATCTATACTTTGTAAATCAAAAGAAACATGTACAGTGGCATGTCAAACACACGGCCCGCGGCCGCATGCGGCCCTTACCTCACCTTTTTGCGACCCACGACTACCGATATTAATGGGATAAAAAATAAAAATTAAATTAACAATAATAAAATTTAATATTTAAAATAATTCAAATTTAAAAAACAAATTCAATGAGGTGGTGTACCTGATTCTTACAAATTTGTGCCAGTACGATATGTAGAAACTTTTAAAGTCGCATGTAAAATTATTTCTGTTTAGTAGTATTTATCAAGGTGCGATTGTGAGCAACTATTTTCATTAATGATCAGCTATTAATCAAACATCACCCGTTAGATCCAGATTAACTTACACATCTAAATTCAGTATTAAAAGTGGCTGTAATAATATATCTTTTGAAACTGAAAATTTGGTGGGAGAAAAGAGATGTCAAATATAGTCACCTAACTCTTAAATAAATAAATTGATTTGTTTAAATGTTAGTGTAAATTTTTTTGGAGGTAGGTAGTTGTTTTTTTCGTATTTTTTGTTTTCCTTTTGTACCTGCTGTTTTC
>VUJU01001210.1:0-64337 GCA_009835225.1 Aphis craccivora
TATGACATACGAGGTGATTTGATGAAGTTGTGTAAAATATTTGTATTGGGCATAGCCAATGTTGGAAAATTTATTTTTCTTTTACACTCACATTATTAATATATTATACAAGCATTCTACTATTAGAAGGTATTCAAATATTTTTATAAAATTGAAATATAGAATTTTTATTTAAGATTAGATTTTTTAATTAGGGGGAAAGTGTGTACCGTTTCGATGTACGGTATAGGCGTTGAAAGAGTCACTGTAATGGATGTGTTCAATTTGAATTTAATGAGATACAATATCATTGTATACGAAAAACCATTCCGAGTGGAGATGCTCCGTTAGTAATATACTACTAAGTATATTTCATGAAGAATTTTTTGTTAAAGTTATTAAAGTAGTTTTTTTTACTGTTATAATTGCAGTAAGTTGATTCAATTTTATCGAAAATATTGCATTTATTATATAATAATATAATGCCTACCTATATTGCTTATATTTATACCATATTATACCATTATACAACTATACAACTCGAAAATTTTATTTTATTTTTTATTTTTTGTAAATACCGCAATTCAGTAAAAGTAGATTTACAATATAAATAGATGATATCTTAAAATAAATCAAAAATGTGATTGGTGCATACAGTAAAATTCAAAATATTATAATATTGGTTATAAACCAATATATTGGTATATATTGGTATGAATGTTATAATTCCTATAAATACTATAATTAATGTTTTAAAATATAAAAAAATAATCTACATTGTTATATTTTATTGTTTCAATAAGTTATTACATTCAAAATTGAACTTAAAATATCTATAAAAAATAATTAACTACATATTTTATGATTTCAGTATGAACTACTTATGTTGGATTTTATTAAATACTTACGATTATAAAAATTTAATTTGACTTTCTGGTAGACATATTTTTTTTTAAATATATAGATTTGCAAAATATATAAAGAATCTTGTATTACATTTTCAAATCTTATGTTTGAATAGAATATTTCTAATGAATATCTAACTAAAAAATAATTTGCGATTTTGGTTATTGTAAGGAATATTGTTAAAATTCCAAATTAAAATTTTTAAACAAAAAAAAAAGTATTGTGACTTCAAATTTTCAATATTAATTGGATATGAACTATTTATTATGAACTTTATAGTTACTAAATCTTCAGGTACTAGTGACTTATGTTTTCGTTCTTAAATAATTGGAATTGATGGCATTTTATAGAAATAGAATTATGGGATTATAATCGATGTGTAGGTAATATGTGGTAGTTATATGAAGAGTTGTATTAATGATCATTGGGTTAAACCAGGGATGGACAACCCAAATGATCTTGCGGGCCACTTTGTAAATACATCACAATCCTGCGGGCCACATATAGGGTTGCCAAAATAAAAAAATAAAAAATAGGTCATCAGCCAAAATATTAATATAAGTAATCACATATTTTATTCAAAATTAGGCCACATATAAAAATATAAAAGTATTTAAAAAAAATTAAAATATATAAAAGTTATAATAAAAGTATTTAATAAAAAAATAAATTACTATTTAGTGAGATATTTGTTTATTAGATTAGAATTATTACTTTTCTTGCGATTACGTTGTTAATAATACAGATACCGCGTTGCACGGGCACTCCAGAATATTTTATCGGCGCAAAAATATTTTTTTTTGTAAATATTTGATAAATGTCGCGGGCCGCAAAACTTTCCAAGGCGGGCCGCGGGTTGGCCATCCCTGGGTTAAACTATTCTGTTTATTTATATTTTAAAAACTATTAATATAATATATTGTAAAATATCATTAATTTTAGCATCAACTTAATGTACTATATGTCTATATTAAAAATTATAATAGAGTTAATAATTTAATATTTTGTTAGATCTTAATACAAACTTATTTAACTAATAGTATAATTACTTTTTTGTAAATTGTGTGAGAGAAAAATCAACAGATTTTAGTCCTAGACTAAGAATGATTATTAAAACATAAATCATTACTACTGACTGTAGTTACTGAAAAAAATGTATCATATTTTTAAACATATTATAGTTATTTGAATAATTTTAGGGCCGTAAATATTTTGACTAAAGAAATTCCTTATTTTTATTGAAGTGCTTAGTGGACGGCATGCATATGACTGTCATTATTTTGAAAATAATTTATGAAACAAGAGAGATTGATTCTGCTATATAGTTGGGCTGAACCGCTATCAATTCAATAGATCATCATAAATCATATTTCATAGGTGGACGAAAAAAATTTTTATATCAAAAGAGACGAATAATTATTGATATTATAATGATTATCAAATAAAATTGTGCATATTTATTTTCAATATTCTTAAATTGATGTAAGAACAGCTTTAAAAGGATATTGTATCACATTTTTAAATATAATATTATATAGGCATAAGGCATATTAATTTAAGTATTTTAATTAAAAACTTGTTAGATAGGTATACAAACAAAATAATTAGTGAATTTTCATGATTTGAACATAATATTATATTGTATTAAAAAAAAAAGAAAATAATATTTTAACATTATCCATATTATGAAATTTTAATAATGTTTGTTCTAGAGAAATGATAAATTCGTTTTCTAATTAGGTATATATGGAACTATAGATTACTGCTGAACTATTATTATAACTTTGATAATATTATAACACAATATTATCTTTTAATGCATTTTAATGGGGTACCTAATGGACACGAGCCGAGGACAATATACTGCTACATTATCATATTAACATACAATAATATTGTGAGTTGTTACTATTTAACAATGTTGACTAAATAGTAAATAATTAAGCATTTTTTTTGCTATTTAAGTATTAAGGGTCAACCGTTGTACCCTCATTGCATTAATACTGTAATTGTTATTTTGCACAGAAATTGATAAATATATCATCAAATTTTGATTTTATAGTTCAGTTTGCTTCACTTCGAGTGCTCCGACAGTTCTCACTTTTTTAGTAGAGCAACCGCTTTGGCTCGTATATCGTTGTAATACAATTTTCAGTTTAATTTGTTTACGTTTCACATATCATATTAATAGTTTCGTCATAAGATTATTATACATATTTATATTTTTTTCGCAAATCATTTCTGCCTGGTATAGTAGTATACATTTATCTCGTTGTATTGCCGTCAAGAGAATCATGTCTGCACAAGAAGTACCAGAGACTGCATCTACAAGTTCGTCAGAGTGTTTAGCTGAGTCTAGACCTGAACAATTCGTAACTGATAAGGAAATAAGCGATGTCACCTGTAGAATTAAACATCAGTTTCAAATTGCAACAGTTTCAAATTATAGTTCGTTTGGTGAAGCGTTCAGTGAAATGATTCGTTATGTACCATCGTGGTTACAGAAAGAAAATTACGAACAGGAATTCGATCCTAAAGTTATTCTATCTTATATAGCCACACAAAGTCCAAATGAAAATGATATGGACAGAAATATATCTTTTCTAGTTATGTTAGGTGTTGAGAAAGGAAATAATTTGGACAAAATCACTGTGAAATTATCAACAACAGATCAACGTTTATTCCAAACACTTAAGCGTATGTATAATTTAGTCTCAAAAGCTAAAAATTCAAAATCTGCAGTGACTTTATCCAGAATTTGTGAGAGCGTCCCAATATTAACATGCTTATATCTTAAAAATAAAGCCAAAAATCCAATTGTATCTTTTGAACTGATGGAATCGATCTGTAAGAACTATCCTAGAGTGATGATGACATCTGCTTTTGCTTATCTTATACCAAACAAAGAAGACGAATTTTGTCTATTTTTAAAAAAAGCACACTTGATTCATCAATACCAGTTTTTTGCTACTATTTCGCGTCAGAGTCATCCGTGTTTGTCTGTCGACGACGAAGATGAATTTATTTCGAAAGTTTACGTGGGTACTCAAGCAGCCATCAATGGGTCACACATAAAATACGATATTCAAATGGAGTTTTTAAAAGAAAATGATTTAATTTTAGAAGTCGAAAATAAAATAACTGTCACAGAAGGAGTTCTAGAAGCAGCTAAGTTGTGGGACGAAAAAATAAGACAACATGAAATAAATGAAATGTTTGATAGTTATGATCTGGAAGATTATTGCATGTAGTTATATATGTTTCATTTGAATATTAACAACGTATTTAATAATATAATATTAGTGTTAGGATAATGTTTGACTTAAGTATTTAACAATATTTTATTCAGAATTTCAACTTAGTTCTGTCGTTGGGTTTTATATAAAATTATTTTAAACTTATACAAAATATTATTATTAGGTAATTAATTATTACTATAGTTATGATAGGTACGCACGAAATAGTTAAAATTGTATTTAATATAATACCAAATTTGGTAATAGAGATATTATTGTTAATTTAAATATAAATTTGTATACATTAATTGATACTTCTATAAAATCTTTTAAGAGTGTTCATAATACACATATAAAAATATGTTAAGATTAAAATAAAAATGTGACTTAAATTACATATCTACACAGTTTTTGTAAATTGTTGTATTTTATTGTATTTCTGCTATTGTATTTGTTGTAAATTTCAATTTCAATTAAAGTTTTTTTTTTTTTTGTATAGTTTAGAACTTAAGTATTATTGTCAAATAAGAACTATTGTCTCCACCACAAGCCTATAGGCTTCTAATGACACTCATCATCAATTAAATTTATTTAAATGTATTTTTATATTTATCTTTTAATTACAATAGGTACAATTATTTATCATTAATTTTTTCATTATTATTATTATGTCGTAGGTATATCTGATGTTGATTTAAATGATAAAAATAATGATTTTTCAATGGTTTTGTCATGTTTTTGTAATATTTGAACCGCTGAAGTTATAATATTAGGCTCCTATCTATACATAGTATATAAATAAGTCAATAGGTATACGAGTATATTTTGATTTCATAAATTACTCTCAATTGCAAATAATCGTTTAATTAAATCAGAATAACAACAACAAAAAAAAAAAAAAAAAAAATACAGCTGCAACATAGATATAATATAATATAATATAACATAGCATTTATATAACCGTAATGTATCAGCACCAAAAAAATTTAAAAAAAATGTGTATTGACTAGGCAAAAAATATAAGCTATAGTTTAACGTCTAATAAAAATTAATTATTTACATTATTAGTTAACATGGAAAACATTTATCGATAAAATCTTAATGTGTAAATAAAATAACTAAATTCAAAAGTATATAATAATATAAATAAACTTTATGACTATTATAGGCATACATGCCGAACAACACCGATAAAATTATATTGTGAGGCACTTGAATTGGACTCAGAGAAGTGAAAAATGATTATTATTATTAAATTAATGTTATGAATTATTTTACTTATAGTTTGTATACCTATAGGAAGGAAAAATATCTTAGACAAAGTTACTGTCTTCTTCGTGGAAGGATATGGGACGGCCATGTTGTTCTCGAGTGAGTAACTGATGTGCAGCAGAATCCATTTCCTCTCTAGTCATATTTAATGCTTCGCGTAATTCTTTGGACGTATTCTGCACAAACACGTCGTCACAGTATTTGCCAAGGCCTTGTTCCGCTAATATCTAAATATATATATCAAATTTAATACTTATAATCACTATAAATGTAACAAACAAAAAAAAAAAAAAAACGAAAATATCTAGTAAAAGCTAATACCTACTATCCATTGTTTATCATTTATAAGTTTTTTTGTTTATAATTATTAGGAGATGTAAATAATTTTAATGGTAAATATAAGTTGGTACATAGTACATACTATATATGTAATGTGTTGACCATAGGCGGCACTAGGCTCTTATTATCAGGGGTGCGAAAATTTATCATAATTTACTGACCCATTTAAAAATCTTCTCATATTCAACTTATCTAATACATAGGTATAGGTATACATTCCACCTAAATTTTACTTATTTATTATCTCAATAAAAACAGATAGCAACTCACACTCCTATACTTTTATAATTTATGTTTAAATTATTTCCCAGTCAAGTGTCACTAATGGGTGGTTTTTTATTCTTATTGTCATTGTATTTTTGTTCTATCACCACATACACTTAAATAGTGCTAAAAAGTACAGATTGTGCATCTTAATAAAAAAAAATACGTGGTATATTATGTCATGTTATGTTTAAAAAGTAATCATAATATTATATTAATATCCACTGTTTTATAGAATTTACGTTAGTTTATATTAATTTATGGTAATATTGATAATATTGATCTGACTTTACACGGGGAATAGTTTTCTTATATAATTGTACAAAAGTAATTTCAACATAAGTATTTTATAAAAATTAAAAATTGTTTTAATAATAGGTATTTAATTTATGATGAGGGTGCATAATAATAAGTTTGTCCTCTCAATATTTTTCTTGGGGGGAGGGGGCAACTGCCCCACTAAATGCCACTTATGGTGTTGACAATACACAATCGAAAACTAATTGAACAAATTGACAACATATATTATATTATATTATTGTTTTGAAAAATGTATAAAATTATAATTGACATGTTCGTAGTTTGGTACGGATCGACATAGATATAGTTTGTAAAATTTAAATATTTGTAATAACTAAATTATGATCAATTTACACACTACTAGCTAAGTGTAAACTAATAGACACTGCATTAAAAATTTCAATTTACCCACATGATTAATAATGTTCACAACGCACATTTCATTATGTGTAATGAATAAGTATTTAATATACTTTAATATAGGAATTTCAGTTCAATTAAATATTTAATACTTTTTTGTAGCAACTTTAGTATACAGATTTTTGATTGATAAAAATAAATTTTAAATAGGTACTAAACTAACTATCGAATAATATAGGTAACTTAGAATTAACGAAAAGTAAAAAACATTGGAAATTAGAATGATTTAAATGTTTTTAATTTTGGAATGAATTATATACATAATGTTTTTTATATCTATACATTGTTTCTTATAATCATTCAAAATTCAAAAGTATTACCATCTGATAAATAGTTTAAATATCATACCCGTCCAACGAGGCTTTCTGCAGATCCAATAACTTCGGTTGAATTCAGTCTATCTTCTATGGGGCTTCCAGGTACAGAATGTGATAACCTGGTTAAGGGTATGACTCCGTTCCTTTCTTCTTTACTATCTATATAGTTATGCATTTAATCAAAATTATATTGCAATGGTTAAAACCCACGAACTAATTTATGCAGTACCTACGTGATTGAAATCAAGGTAACAAAGTACAAATAAAAAGGCTTTTAATAAATGTAAAAAAATATGTATTAAGTGAACATTTTTTAATCAAAAATTATAATATTGGATAATATAATACAGCGTTAAAAAGGCGATTAGTGTCCATAAATAATATAAAATATAATTACTATGTCGTAATTTATCAATAACTTTTTAAAGCCTTTAAAATTTGTACTTCTAATAAATATTATATTATATATACTGTAGCGGTGAAATGTATACATTTTGTTTTAATCAAACTACACGGCATCACAGTAAAAATGTGATAGGTTATACCTTTGTAATGAAATGAAGCGCGTTGATGTATAATATGCACGGTTCGCTGGTTATTTTGGTCGTATAGCACTCTAGCAGCATTACGTTTTCGCATGGGCAGGTATACGTTATCCCCGCTGAAGTTCGACATATTATCATCGGTATCGGGACTTCTGTTTAGCCAATCGTTGTTAAAGGGGTATCCTCTAATGGTAGCATTTCAAAATAAAAGCAACAGAAATGTCAATGTTAGCGTTACGTGCATCATCATTCAGTAGTTATTTATTATTATATTAGATAAAACAAAACAAAAAAAAAATAAAAAATTAAATATGTTATATGTTCAAGTCATTATAATAATAACAAATAAGTAGGTATATAGTGCAAAATACCAAAATAAAATCCTATACTAATATTAAAGCTATATATAATATAAGGCTGTTACGCGTGTTACATATTATATACGTATAGGTAGATAGATTATATTATAGATGATACAAGCTGCTATAACCGCACCTATGTCTATGTATACTAAATAAATGTCGACAGCCAAAGAAAGTGTTTAGTTTTGAAAACTGATATAAATGAAAATAAGTAATATTATAAACGAGAAGTACAGTCGTAGTTACACTATATAGTTTGGTATAATGAAGTAGTTATATTTATGAATTTGCCTTAAATGTGACTATAATCGCAACCCAAAACCAATAAATAACTATGGCTATGGTGAATACAGTGTTAAGCATATAATGTAAATTAAATTTAGGTATTATAAAGATAAAATTAAGTATAGGTAGTGTAAATCATGTTATATATTTTGCTTTTCATACCATAAAAAAGGTTCAGTTAACTCCATAACGGCAATGACATTATATTAATTATAGTGTAACAATAAAAGCGTTTAATATACATTAATTGTTATTTGTTTTAGAAACTACACAAAGTAAAAATCAAAGAGAATCACTTATTCCGAGTTAAGTGTGTGTTAAGATTATAGTGATCCCTAAAAAACAGCTTATTTCTTACCATTAAAATTACGCATTTGAACGGGTAAACGTCTGAAATATACATACATATATAATCTTGCGTCATTTGTACATCATACTCATTATTTGTTTTGGCTAAAAGACAAAAGTGCCTTTGGTTAAGAGAATTGAGAGTGTCTCTTAAACTTAATAATATATCTAGCGATGGTTCACATATCGCGTCATCGATATTTTACTAAACCTATTCATTGGGTATTAACTGTACTACCTAAAATAATTAATTTATGTCCTTATTTTTATTTTTAATAAATATTGTTAGCTACATTTAATTGTATAAATATCCTGCATTATTATACCGTTATCTTATATCTATTTTAATGGTCTGTAAAAATAAGATGGACATATTTTATAAATGATATAAGGAAATCAAAATACATTTTTATTTCATAGAAATCTGTATTGTAATTCTGCAAGATAGATTAAGATTTTAAGAGTTCTTAATATGTAAAAAATACTTTTTAAAATTTTTTTTTTTAATATTATTGGTTTATTAAAAATTCATATTTATTAAAATGTAATTTAATGTCAATATTATTCGAATAACTGTAGGCATACTAATAATTCAAATTCAACCAAATATCAAACAAATAATTAATAACATAATAACATTGAAATAATTCTAAAATGTAACTAAATAGTATAAAAATAATATTTTAAATGATGTCTAAGCAATTATCGATAAGTTGTTCATTATATTTTATAGATAAAATATTATAAGTAAATAATAATGCTTTAATATTTACAGTTAATGTAAATAAAAATTTTATTTCAAATATTCAATTCAAATATTTATTGTATCTATAAGGTACCTACAACGTAATATTATTTCGTCATAATTATAATGTATTCAGCTTGTAAAATACAAAGAGAAATATTGTGTTCGTGTGTATTCAATACTTTTAATTAAAATTAATAAATTATATTTGGTACACTAATATAGAAACATCAAGTCTAAAGTCTAAACAGAAGTATTTACATTTTAGGAAGGTGTTCTAACCTACCAACGTTTACAAAAATCTATTACAACACTGCTGGAAATTAGTAGCATTATAACATTTAATAACCTACTGGTTTCTGTTTTGTATCATAAAATTGTATATTAGGTATATTATGAATTTCAATAACATTTTACCTATGTAGTGAAACAGATCCATTTTGAATTTTGGTATCTCGCTGCTGTTTTGTATAGTTGCCTGGTAAATAATCTACTTCGATTGAACTCGACGGAGATAGCTAGAGTAGAAGAACCCATGGGCGATTAATTTTTTTTAGTCAATATGTTATTAATAATATTAATGAGTAATAACGTTAAAATTAAATTAATAATATTATATTGATCATGGAAATACCTTTGTCACATTTCTTCCTGATACTTGTAAGTAATTTTTCTGAAAAATTTATAATTTCTGTGATATTAGAAAGTAATAATGTAGGTATATAAATATTATAAAAATGTAAGAATAAAAACTGTAACTATATTGAACACGGTGAGTTAGTATAATTTTTAGCTATGTAACAAAAGATTAGTTTTAGCCTAACAACAATAATCACTAGTATCCATAATTGAAGGTTTTCATATCTTTATTTAATGATTATTAATTCAAGCACTTATATGCACAAATGGTATGGGAATATTTTAATGTATTTATAATTTTTTATTATTATTTTGTATTTGGAGGGATGTATAAATTTCAATGGACACACGGTAGAGTATACATTATTTAAGTTTGTGATCAAAATATTAAATAAGTGAAAAATTATTAACTATTAAATAAATATTTTACGTAGTTTGTTGAAGTATCGTTGGATAAAACACTAAATATTTTGTTAAATAAGTCAACATAGTTGTTTCATATAGAAAACTACTTAACCTAATATAATTATTTCATATGGGTAACTAAAAACTAATTGAATGGTTAATTGATTATGATGAATGCTCGTATTATTTTAATCGTGATGTAATCGAAAACATTATTTAATACGAGTATATTTAATAATTGTTATTGATTTATATTAATTGTAAGATAAATGATAATTGTAATATAAGATGAAGCTTATAGGCTATAGCTCATAATGATATTTATATTAAAAACATAATATTTATACATATTTAAGTAAAATTATAAATTGTAAATAAATATTATATTACTTAGATACTTATGAATTATGGTATTAACTATTGAAAGTTATTGTGTGTAGTAGAATAAATAATCCGATCCTGGCACCTCATCCCTCATCCTCATCCTAATTCCATGAGGTGCCAGGATTGGCTTATGTATTCTGCTGCGTGTTAAGTACAACAAACAGTTTAAAATTTTAATTATTATAATACTTTAAGTTACCATTAATATCTATAAAAACAATTCTAGAAATATATTGTTGAATTAATACGTTTTTCCGAAATTTAATTTTTCAGTGTTTTTAAATAGGTAATAATAACAATATGCACTATTTTTTTTAAAAGTTTAGTGCGATAGGTAGTACTCTCTACAATTAATTCCTACGTTGTTTAGTACGTATTATTATGTATGATAAATAAGGAATAATTGAATTATAATTTTTATTATTCAAACAATTAATCACGTTAGTAAATACAGAAAAGTTAGTTGCGTTTGTGTATAGGATCTAAAAATCTATTTCAAATGCAAATATAAAGCATTTTATAACTATATAATATTAAGCTTATTAAATTGGCATATGTCTTAATATATTATTATATTAACGATAAATTATTAGTTCACTAGCAACAGAAGCAACTACTTCAAGAACCTAACTTTCAACGTTAAGCCTAAAAATTAAAACTACGCGCATTTATTTAGTAAATTTTAGTATGAAAACATAAAAAACTGTTAGTTTTATATCGAATTTGATTAAAAACTGAAATCACAGTCTATCAAGTGCGTAGCTTACATGCTTCTTTTTCGAATGAGTATTGCTTACTCTAAATGACCGTCTTAAACTGCCCGTCCTACGTCTCATCGATGACCAAACGCTTCCAAAGAGCGAATGATTTCTCTTCAAATTTATAAACGGTTTAAGAAATGTTATTTCATATTTATTAACAAAAAATATGTGTGATTAAATAAATACCCTATGTGATGGTTCAGGATTATCGTCTATTAGTTCATCAAGGTTTCCAGATATAGCTCTTTTAATTTCAGGACCAGCGTCATGCAAAGTTCGTAAACCAGCCTATAAAAAAAAATATTTGCTCAGTGTAAAAAATAATTATGAATTTTCCATTTATGTATAGCAATGTTTACTTGAAGAGTGACAGTATTACGCGCTTCTTTATCGCCTTCTTTAAGTTCCTGTTCTTTTCGTTTTTTAAATCGTCGGAAATAATCTTGAATCAAGAATGTTGCGTAGAATTTACCCACGGTGACTTCGTCATCAACTATTATAACAAGTTTTGGTTGATAGATATTATGCAAGATTATAACAACACATTAAAAACACTATACCTCCTGGAGGTGGTACAACTTGGTCTAAGAGTTTTGGACTGGTTCGTTTCCAAATTTTTTTGATGACAGCCCTTAATTCTGCATTGGCATCATCAATATTGCCTTCAGATTTTATGTGTAATGATGTTCTAACGACAGCAAACAATGTCGCATTAAATAACACTGTGCCATCACTATTTAGAGGCATGTTCATTGAAACCAGTCTCTAAATATTGATTAAATATATTTGTGTCGTATTAAATACAGTTTAAAGTTGATGTTAAGAGATGATTAGTTTAAATATTAAAATTAACTAATATCAAAGATTAAGTACCTTACACGCTACTCGATGTGGACATAGTTTACCAAATCCCAAAGGGGGTGAAATCTTTCTCAACAGCGTTACAACGTCCAGATGTTTTATTCTACCTTTTGCATCAGGGTCGTATTCACTCCATAACCTAATAAATTCGTCTAAATGATGAGGTCCAAGTATGGACCAATCTCTTGTTAAATAATCAAAGTTATCCATTATAACTGCGACAAACAAATTTATGATCAGAAATGAACACAGCACGTAAAATGAAATAAAATATGGAAAAGCAAAATCAGAGCCACAGCAATTATCATCAGTTTTATCAGCCTCGTTATCGCAAAATACTTCGTTTGGCCGGTAAGCACATGACATCATAATGTCTTGCCAAGCTTCACCTGTATACAAAAAAATTAATTTTTTTTCTCAATTTAAAGCTTAACGTAAAATTAAATAAGTAGGTAAATTATTTTACCGGTAGCAGAACGAAAAAGAATTAGAACTGCTTGAGGAAACGTTTGGAAATGATTGTTTCTATTGATTGCAGAATCTTCAGTGTCCTTTGCTATTCTTCCAAAAATCTGTATTAACATATTTTATTCCACGATATTTAAAATGTAAAATAAACTCGTAGATCAAAGAAAAAATATTATCAACATAATAATATCATAATTAATTTAAACTATTACCTGCATCCCAATGACAGCATAAATGAAGAACAGCATCACAATAAGTAGTGCGACATATGGTAGAGCTTGAAATGATTTTATAAAAGTCCACAACAATGTTCTTATGCCGTCACCGCGACTTAATAACTTAACTAGACGCATAACGCGAAATAGTCGAAAAAAGTTAATCGACAATTTTCTTTCTTTTTTCTTCGGAGCGTTAGCCATATTAGGAGGCTATAAAAAAAAATCATCAGACAATATATCTACCCATTGAGAAATAACAAGCAAATATACAAATAGGTACATACTGACAAATTTTCAACAACGATATCTATAAAACTACCCAGTACTATTATGAAATCAAATACATTCCATGCATCACCGAAATAATTCTGAAAAACAGTGTAAAAAAATTAACCATGTATAATCTTATACGTGAAAACATAATTAATTAGGAAAAGTTTAATTTTTTCATTAAAAATTAGACGTGCTACCTTAAGTTTATGTAAGAACAATAAATATAATTTGTTTTTACACAAAACAATATATTATTATTGTTTAGTGTATATAGGTGCTAAATAAAATAAAAACCACTGGAAGAATAAATTTTATTTAATATTGAACTTATTAATATTAAATATAATTCTTATTTTTTTTTATAGAAGTATATGTATAAAATAATTAAATATTGTTTTACATTTATTTATTCACATAGGGGGTATTCTTATTAGTACCTACCTAATATATTTATTTTTTAATGTTATGCAAAGTAAAGTTGGTAAATAAAAATATTTTTTAATTTAATTTATTAAATCATGAAATAGTTAGGTACATACCGAAATGTTTTTAACTAAAAATGAATATAGTATTTTATAATTAAAGTATGATTTTTTTTTTATATACTTGGATAATTATTATGATTTTAATATTTCAATGTATTAATTCAAATAATTCAATTGCTTTTGGTTTTTAATTTAATTAAATATAAATTAATTGAATATAATTTACAATCATATAAAATAGTTAAAATGTATATTATTTTTTCGTTTTATGGTAAATCATTAAATAAGTTATGTAAATGATCTAATAATATATTTAAAACTTAATATTTTAAATATTTAGGAGCGTTCATAAGCGTAAATGTAATGAAACATTTAAATAGGACACTATAAATAGAACTAAAGAGGTACCTATATGAAAAAAAAATTTGAAAAATTAAAAAAAAAAAGTGTCCTAGTTATAGTCTTAAGTTTTTAGGATAATTGTTAATTTTATTCTAATATTTCTCAGGAGAGAACAAAAAATTAATTAATTATGCATACCTTAAAGCGGAAAGCCGCTAGTTTGAATACAAATTCCAATGCGAATACAGCAGTGAAAAATAAATTTAACATATCCAAGATGCTATCGTAATATTGTGGTTGTTTGTAGAATTTCATTGCAAGTGTAATGGTGTTTACCATAATTAACACAAATATGGTATATTCAAATGGCTGTGACGTCACAAACCACCACACTTTGTATTGACATCGATGCTTGGGTATGTAACGACGTACAGGTTTGGCTTTCAGTGCAAATGCTATACAGTTTCTCTAAAAATATATTGTAAATTAAAGCGAATTATGATATATACAATTGTCAATAAGTGTTTATATATTTGTGAATGTATCCGTAAAAATATGAAATGTAGTATAATTTACTTGGTTTTTATCAAGCTCGCAGTTCTTGTACTCCTGTTCTCCTTCATTTTGAAACGTAACTATAACGAAACCAACAAATATATTCACCATGAAGAACGCTATTATAATTATATATATGATGTAATATGCGGCAACGATTGGTCTATAGTTATGTATCGGACCCTTTTCTTCCTCATTGGAGTCTATTGACCGTTGTAAAAGTCTAAAACACATATATACATTTCGTTAATATGAACCGATATTTTTAGTGATAAAAAAAATTCATTCTTACGAAGGCCATCCTTCAAAGGTAGATACAGTGAAGAGAGTAAGCATTGCTTTGGCTACGTCGTCAAAATGGAATGAGTTGCGTTCCCATTTTCTATCTTCTTTTTTAGGAGTATCGACATCACCATGATCGAACTTTAGGTACAAGCCTCTGTCGAATGAAAACTACTGACTTAGTAATGAAACATTTAGGTAGATACTAATAAATAATAATATCTTAAGCATTAAATAGGTATCTTGCAATATAAATTAAATTATTGAAATTCAACAATTATGCAAAATAACATATTCTATTTTTGAAATAATTAAATTATATTTTATACTAACTGGCATTCAAATTCTGTAGTTTTGGAAAGATCATTGCATGAAAAAAATTTCCCCTATAATCATACGTAAAAATCTCAAACATCGTTTTATTATACATTAAATAATTATGAAAATATTTAATGTTTAGATTGAAGATAAAGGACTCAAGTATTAATACTGTGAAAATCAAACTAAATAGTAAGGATTATATACAAAATTTAACATTAAAAGGATGTACATAAATTAAATAATTATTAACGTACGTTCGACAAATAAAAACATGCAAACTACAACTAATCTTATAAATTATTAGTAGATAAATGTTATTATAAGTTATAACCCATACCTCATACTTCTTATAGTTATTTTAAAATGATTAATATGCATAACAAATGTCATTGAAAATATGAACTATTATTATTATTTTATTTTTTGTGTCATTTTTCAACAATTGATCAGTATTATTGAACAAAATCGAAGCGTTAAAAAGTAGATATTATAACAGGCTTGAAGCGCATTATTGTGAAATTGGCGATTCATTAACTTATACAAATCAATTTTTACAGTTGAAAAAACATTAAAAAACTATACTAAAATATCTTCATTTTGGTATTTTCGATTAACTTAGCAATCATTCCCAATTGAACAGATGTAAAACAAAATCCATAATATTGTAGTTGAATCCTCGTTACAACGGTATTTCTTCTGCAGTTATCATAAATTAAGTTACATAATATTATAATTTATTATTGTTATTATAGTATTTGGGTAAGTGGGTTATAATTAAATATAAATTTTTGACAATAATGCTGAAAGTAAATAATTGATAAGATATTTTATACAAGCCAATATACTGCGTTACCAGTAGTTTCATGCTCCCTAACTGGTTCTACACGATATTAAAATTACAGTATAGATACACTTAGAAAATATATCATAAATAGACTACACAATTGTGGTGGAGTTTGCCGAATACTTTATGGTAGTATTTTCCAAACATTATTTGAAGTATAAAAATAGCGTGTGAAAAATGTTATCAAATGATATAAAAAATGTGCACAAAATATGATCATGCAGTATACTTAAAGAATTACATTCTCTATAGTATTCACAAATTTATTTAGCTATTTTATTAATTTAAAAAATAATTACAAAATAATATTTTATCTGTTATGCAAAAGTGCTAGGTATATTACTTTAGTGTGAAATATCTATTATAGTTATAAAAGTTATAATTATTTGTTAAATAAAAGACATATGATTTTTAATTTATAACTTAGCTTAACTTTGTGAATAAAACAAGCGAAAATAATTTTTTTGATATTTAAAATTTGCATTGACAATTCAACAAAAGTACAAAATCTAAGTCTTATTTATAATAATCCCTATACGAATACAATTATTTACTAGAAATTGCCATGTTTTGTTAAATAAATAAATTAAACACTTTTGCCCATCAGAAATCAATAAACATGAGTCAAATAAATATTAGCTATTAAAAATGCATATATTAACTAAACTACATACGATTGCATCGATAGAACTACAATATAAAATAAATATTAAACCAACTAAAACCTTTAGTAGGTTATAGTAAGTACATAAAACGTTAAGTATAATAAAATTGTATACAAAATAAAATTTTTTCATTACATAATAATTTAAGTTTTTCACAATTTCTACAGAATATTATTTATACAAGAAAACTATGGAATTACCTTAAAAAGCTGAACTCCTATGACAGCAAACATGAACTGAAGCAAATATGTAACCAGCATGATATTTCCGATGGTCTTAATTGCAACTATCACGCATTTCACTACATACTATAAAAAAAGGAAAACTATCAAATAAATATAATTAACTAGTGGTCTACACAATTTAAGTTAACATTAATACAATACCTAGATACAATTTTCTAACAATTTTTCCATTAATTACTAGAATTATAAAATTAAAAATACAAATCAATGAGTACTTTATCAAATTTTATTAAGAGGATGTTCGATTCCTAAAAATATAAAAAACTATAATTATTTTTAAATATAAAATATGAAAAGTAAAATTAAAACAATGTAAATACTAATTTATAGTGTATTATTACATAAAAAATAATATTAATATAAATTTATAAGTTTGTTTTATAAAGAAATTATTAAGTATCAACAATTAAAACTTAATTATAAAAATATTAATATATAAGGATTATGAATAATTTACAAATAGATTTTATTTTTCCTAGTGCGCTTTAAAATTAAATGAAGGTATACCATAATTGACATTTTGAACTAAATATTAATACATTTTAACATAATATAATGTAAACATGTAACATCACTAACTTAGTGTTTATTACATTTACATGTTATTATAACAAGTTGGCAATAACAATTTTACTATAATTGCTTTGATAAAATTAACTAAAACCAATAAAAAATATGTGATTTTATAATAATTAAATTTATATTGTCAATCGATTTAATGACCATCTATAAAATATATTCAAAATAGGCAATTTTCCAAGTGCCTGTGTGCGTATTCTTGACGAATTCATGTACGTTTCAGAAAATTAATCATAATACTAAGATAGGTAAAATATACATAGGATAAATTAATTAAACCAGGGTCAAATCCCCTTAATTTTATTTTTTTTTATCAGATAATATTTTATTATTAACTATTAAATTCTTATCAAGTCAAAAAATATATTAGGCTATTACCATTCTAAAATCAAAGTTTTTCTTATTTTTGGTTTAAAAAAACTTGATTTTATACTTTATAGTGTCCTACTCATATAACAATGAAGCAATTCTACATACACAAATGCTTAATGTGTAGCCATATAATAATATTTATAAAATAAACATAAAATTACAATATTATATTTATGTAAAGAATTAAAATATAGGTACATATCCAATTTGAATTACAATGTTTTCAATTTATATAAAATGTCATAACTTACGTCAACACCAACGCATTAATGACTTAGATACTAATAAATAAATATATTCTATAAATTTAAAAAAAAAAAAAACATTTTTTATAAGATACAATTTATATTTGGTGTGGTAAAAAATTTACATTTATACCTATATAATTATATTTAATTATTTCAATGTACAATATACATTTTTTGAGTCAAAGAATACTTATTAATTTGATTTTACTTGAAATTTTAATATCGTGTAGATCGTTATTATGAGTATAGCAACGCTCTTTCTTTTTATTATATTTACGATAAATTAGAACACAACAATTCTACATAAAAACAAAATTACTATCGGAGCCATCTGTGTAATTTTTCAAATATATATTATACTTTAAACAGATCATTAATTGTTAGGTTGTTGCAAATGCCACGACGCCGGTTAATTATTTAATTCATAGGTAATAGTTATTTTGGTTAAATTTTTGTTTCGGAAAATGACATTAGATAAAAAAATTTAATAGGATATCAGGGATTGTGGGTCAATACAATAACATTACGAGGAACGCAAATTTGGGTACGTATGCCTCTAACAGTCGTACCTTAAATAATTGAACTCCGATTACAGCGAACATGAACTGAAGAAGGCATGTTACCAGCACTATGTTCCCGATCGTTTTGACCGCAACAATGACACATTGCACTACATGCTAAACATTTCGTGTTACTTCATTTGTTATAACTTATAACTTATAAAGTATGGCTGATAAGCACACACATATATATGTAATATATTTATGAATATAAAATTAATACAGTATCGTAAAAGATGGTCAGTGTCTGATGGATAACATAATCAAAAATTGTAATAAAACTATTTCTACGAATATGTAACGTTAAAATATTATAAATTATAATGCAATTGCAGATGAGTATTTTAGTTGAAAAACACAAGGAAGTTGATTTAGAAGCTTCGAGTATACTACGTCATTGAATAGATCACTGTAACCTAAATAGGTCCATAGAGAAGGGGGTCAGAGCTCATACCTCACACATACATAATTCCAATATCTAATCTAATAGTTAAATCATTAAGGTAATTGAATAAATAATGAATAGAAAAATAAATAATGTAACTATTTAATGGTGTTTAGATTTTATAATGTAATAAATTACTCGGATTCTAGATATTTTTAATAAAAAAAAGTAGATACCTATTCATATAAAAATAATAAAAATTTAAAATAATAGAATATAGGTAGTATTATATATAATGTAATTACTAATTATAGTAAGTACTACTTTTATTTATCTATTTATTTTTTTAATGTTTTTATTATTACATACTATTTATATTATACTGACACTAAGCACTACTAAATGGTTATTTAATAATAAGCACAAGTGATGAATTTGTAACTAATATAGGTAATATTTTAACTATAATACAATTTTGACAAAATTTGTTAAAACTTAAAATCAGTACCTAATTCAAATACTTTTTAAAAAACTGTGCCTAGTTTTATATATTTTTTAAATTGGTATTTAAATACAACTTATAAGAAACAGTATTATATTTTCAAGCTTCTTGACCAAGAAAAAAAGTAAACCAAAATGTATGGAAAAAAAATTTGAAAAGCTTATAAAGGGCAAAATACAAAAATTATTAAAAAAAAAAAAAAACATACAATTATTACACTTATGACCTTGTTCAGAATCTAAGAATCTAAAAATTATTTTTATATGTCTATACAAAAAAAAAAAAAAAAATTAATACCTTTACGTACCTAAGAAAATGGCTGGATAGTTTATAAGCTATTATAATATGAGTTATATAAGTTAAGACTACATCTTCACCGACCAAAATTATTTAATACATATTTATTTGTTATTTAAGCAAATATCATATTATTGTTTTATTTATTTTTTTTTTATAGTAAAACACATAAAAACTAAATTTAAATATTATACTATATTAAAAATACCGTCTACTAATATTATATAATGAGTACACAAAGGGCAACTAATTAATGAATAGTATTATACTATTGTCTGTGAGACCAAACATTATATAGATTATCATTGATAAAATAATTTAATAAATTTACCACTTTCAAAAATTAAATAAATTAAATTTTTAAGCCAATAAAAAAAAAAAAAAAAAAAAAAAAAAAAAATAATGTTATTTAGTTAATGATTGTAACGATTTGTATGATTGATAAAATATACTAATTTACTGTAAAATTTAACAGGTTATTGCACGAAATCGTTTTTTCTGGATTGTTTTATACCTACAGAATCTTTTTGTGCTTGTACACTTCAGTAACTACTAACTAATAACTAATAATTCTATTATTTAAATATGAATTTAAAATACTACAGAACCACGGTGATTCTAATCTACATTTTTTGGTTTATTTATCTCAAGATAAAAAAACTAAAGTAGTAATTTTGATGCTTCATAGAAATCTGGGACTGCTAATTAATATAGATCTAATTAATGTAGTAGCTTTAAAAGATTAATTTTAAGCCTTCATTAAGTATTTATGTAGTTAGGTAAGTTTTAAGTAGTTTTGACGGAAGGCGGCTAAGTTAGAAAGAGTTAGTATTATAATTATTATAATTCATACATATAATATGCATATTAGGTGGATGAGACGGGGATGAAATATTGTGAGACGTAATATAGAATATAATTTTGAAAACATTTTGAATTCAAACACTGCAATATAATTAATAATATCGTTTTGAATTATATCATTCAATTTTGTGTAATTTTATTTACATAATGATATTTAATAAAAATTATTTTATTTATTAATTGTTAGCCCGTTTAGTTAAAAATATATAATTTTTATGGTATCAAATTTATTAACAGGTAAAGCGTTTCTAAAATTATATGATATAGGTTCTATAATATACTTACTGGAATAAAGATCTATATTAAAATTAATATTAACACTATCGATATATTATTGTTATTATTATTATTTAAGCACTGTAGAAAAAACCTATGAAGACTATTCAAAATTAATTAACTGCAATAAGAATTGTATTATTATTAAACTATATTATACGATTTTAGATTTATTAAATAGCACAGGTTTTATAACAAACTCGGACTAGGTAACTCATAAACACTAATGATTACAAATTCTACTATTTTCTAGTTACTTATAAGCTATAACAATATTAGATAGGTACTCATTCTAAATTAAAATACAAAAACTTCACTACACAAAATACAGATTATTTATGATTACTTAGTATTTAGATATTATATCAATATAAATTTTAACGCTATAATATTGATTCTATTTATTTATGATTTATGTGTTCCACCAAATCAATGATACTTCACTACATTATAGAATATGAGTATTACCTAAATATATCAATGGAATTTAAAATATTTCATTGAATTCATAGATATTAAAATATTTAACACTGAATACTAAAATAATAATAAAACAAGCACGTAAATTATTAATCGTTTTTTTTTTAGATATATTAGATATCTAAGAAAAAGGAATGTAGTTTTACAAAATACTCATTAAAGAGAATATCAAAAAGATACTGAAACATTCTCTAAAAATATGTTGTAATTAAAAACATTCCTTAAATATTTCTCTGTAATATTTGTACTTACTTTCAGTCCTTTTGCTCTATTTATAGCACGTAAAGGTCTGAGTACTCGCAAGACTCTCAAGACTTTTACTAATGACATTGGTCCCGCGCTAAAATTTTGGGTACTATTATTTAAAAATAGTATATACTGTTCAATTTTTTTAAATTACATACCTTGCCATTTTAGAAATAACCGTCAACAATGAAACAGCCACAACTAAAAGATCTAAGAGATTGAAAAATGATCGACAGAATGCTCCATCATGCAAAACAAATCCGTATGAGATTATTTTAAAAATGATTTCAAGAGTGAAAACTGCCGTGAAGAAATGGTCAAATTTCTTTAAAACCTTTGAAAAAAAAAATGTAATTATAAGATTTTTTAGTAAGTAAGTTTAGTTTTACTTACGTTATTTCTTTCTGAATCTGCTTTTAACGGATCTTCTGCTGCTAATAATGCCGAAGAAACCATAATACATACTAATATAAAATTACTGAAGTACGTATGGTTTTGTAACCAATGACAAAATATTCGAACACTAAACAAATTATAAAAATATCTTATTAATATTAAGTGTAATCAATTTTAAAAAAAAGTTTAAATTTTCTCAAAGTATAGGTTGTTATTGTTATAGATATGCCATTGTCAGAAAAAGTGTATTTTATATGTCGGTTATTAACAAATATCAATGATAATATTATTAGTTTATAAAACTATATGCAATATGCGCTATCTAAAGCTGATCCTAAGACGAGTTGCCGCTAGTTGAGTTTTCGGTAATTTTACATTTTAAGTACTTTAAATATTATTTGTAGATTTTTTTACACATTGAATTCATTGATTTTTGAAAATAGTAGTTTGCGGTTGTAAGAGTCTAAGATTTTTATTTTCTCTATAAATATATACATAAAAACATGCATTTTTATGTTAACTTTAAAAATGTTTATTCGTTAACACTCAACATTTTCATCTTTTATAATTATTTTTTAAATTAACATTACTATATAGGTAATTTGATTTTTATGATTTCTATTAATGTTAAACATCTTTATTTACCTAATTGATATGTGTATATTGCATAGTAAGTACAATATTGTAAACATGAATCACAATCTAAAAATTATCAATCGATAATATAATATGTAGGTGACATATTTAGGTTATATGGGCCGGAAACGAATGATTTCATAAGTAAAACAAGTTATCTTATTCAAACTTTAAAGTTGATTTTTTTAAATACCTAATTTTATGTTTGTATATACATAAATTTATTATTTTAAATAAAATAACAAATTACTGGTAAAAATTAAATATTAATTGTCTTTAGTCTACAGTTATGTAGAAAAAAAATAACTGCAAATTTATCACTGTGGCATATTATTGAAATTGTTCGCTATACTAATTATACTTTATATACTATATTTACTTAGTTAAAAAAAATTATACAATTAAAAAAATTATTTACCGACTGGTAGGTGAAAATATGAAAAATGAAGAAGCAGGAGGAATAGGCATTCCTTTATTGGCATTGTTGAACTCTGCCATTGGACGGACGCCATCTTCATTTTCTTCATTTTCTAGAATAAATAAGTACCATTACATTATAAATACTTGTTGGCTATAAAATGACGAAGTCTTATAATTTAACCTGGATTTCCATTTGGTTCGAAATCGAATCCTTCTAAATCGATTTTTATATTACTGTCGCTTTCGTAGTCTTTTCTTGACGAACTGTATTAAAAATATAAATCCCTGATAGATTAAAAAAAAGATAAAAGTTAGGTCACATACCATTCATCTGAAAGTTCTTCCTCGGCAGAAACACCTTCAGAATTATCTCCTTGATATTCGTTTTCTCTTTCTTTCGATTGACTATTACTTCGAGATTTTTGTTGTTTGTCAGGTTGCTTTATGATAAAAACAAATTTAATGAATGTTATGTTATACATGAGAAAAATACCTTAAAAACCTTACTTCTTCTTCTTTATCTATTGCGGTTAAAGACTCTGCATCAGCTAAATTATCCACAGCGATAGCCAAGAAAACATTTAGCAGTATATCTGATATATTATTATATAGTTAAGGTAGCTTAATAGATTAAAAAAAAATTTTGTTCTTCCATAATTGAGCGACATGCATAGTCACACAAACTTTATATTTTGTATTTTCACTTATTAATAAGAGGTAGGTAAATATTTTTGTAGGTATCTATTATCTATAGTTCATTAAATGAACTAAATTAATGTTAATCATACCAAAAGATATGTATAAAAGTTTAAAACATTAATCAAAATAAAAAGTTTGTATAGAACTGATTTTTTTTTTTTTTGCTGTTCCTTGATCACTTTTGAAAAGGGTATGAATAAATATATGTCAAACCTATTCTTATAAAAAAGTAAAAATTAAATTTCCATTCCGAAGGGGAGTTTATAAGGATAAAGTTTCTCGTATGTCTACATGGATATAAGCAAAAAGCGTTTATCAATAAACAGTGACGTATAGTAACTTATTAATAAATATTAATTACATATTGCACATATTACAGAGAATTACTTACATAATATTTTGTATTATAAAGTCTAAAAAAGATTATATTAAGGTATAGTAGAGTTATAGCCTTTTGGCTTATTATATAAAGTTTAATTCAATAATTTAATAATTTAATTATATTTTAATTTACAACTGTATAAAAAATGTCTATCTATTGTATAAATAGTATTAAATGCCTAATTAGTTTATTGTTAACTGTAAATTAATAAAAATTAAAATCCTTTCTAAGTCCATGATTACATAGAACATATTTTAATATTTGTTAAAGGATACAATTACCGCAAATAAACAATATAATGAAGTAGATGCAAGCTAAAATACCAGGCGATGATACACCATTGTAAGCTTTTATTCCATTATACATCACAACATTCCAATCTTCACCAGTCAATATCTGAAAAATATGTAAGTAAATTAAAAAAAAAATATCGAATTAATAATAATAATATAAACATAGATTATGATTTATATGTCATTCAATTATAATTATTCAATATTTACATTGATTAATACTAATATATCTTGTAGATATTTAATAAACTGTAGATTATAATTACCTAAATATATACCTTTTAACAGTTAGGAAAAATACAAAATTAGGGCTTGTTAAAAAAATTATTGATTATAAGTAAATGTATACAATTTTTATTAAGATTTGAGTTCACTTAAAAATCGGTAGTACATTTTTTGTGAATGTATTTCGTGAAATTTTAAATTACTCTAATAGAACTAGGAATACTCTATAGGAATGTATTAAGCAAGGGTGGATCTAGGATTTTTTTTTTTGGGAAGGGGTGCAACATTTTTCATATTAATTTTGTAAACATAATTTTAAGGATTTGATGTTCAAATAAAGTATTGCTTACATTTTTTAACATGAAAAATTTAAAATTATTATTTAGTGTATAACTTATAAAAAGAGTTTGAAACAATTGAAAAATATTATAATTTATAGAAAAATAACTTTGTATGCTAAATAATGTATTAAATTAATTTATATAATATATTATTGTAGAGAAAGCTGTAAACGCTTAGGTTATTGTTTGGAAAAGAGATCTAAAATATCTTTGGTATTACATTAATTTATTTGTGATTTATGGTTATTAAGTAATGCTATAGGATTATACTCCGTTTAGAAACCATTTTTCCTCATTGTACTCCTTAAGGATATTTTTATATGTTTTAACGTGGAAAATAATTATTCGTACGTAAATGTTGTTACTGCGGCATTACTGCTAAAATATAACTGCCAAGTATCGTAATACTTATATTAAATATTAAATTTAAATATAAAAGTATATAATATATTATAAAACATAATAATCATGTCTGGATAGGTTTATATATAATGAGTAGAAATTGCAGAGTTGCCTTATTTAGTTAATATTTAATTAGTATTTAATTATGAACAGTTCTCAAACACTATGAGTATCGTTAGTATATTATGTAATGTATAGGGATTAGGGACAAACATAATTAATGTATTATTTACTTACTTGAAATACGGTCAATAAACTTTGCCAAAATGTATCAAAATTACTACGTGGCTTATAATCTGTGGCATCAAAATTAAACTTTCCACCAAATACTTGCATCCCTAACAACGCAAATATTACGATGAATAGGAACAGTAAAAGTAGCAGAGAAGCAATGGATTGTATCGAATTGAGCAACGAGGCCACTAAATTTGACAGTGACCTCCAGTACCTATTGAATAAAATAATATTTCATTATACAGTAATCATTAAGGTTATTATTATGTAATCAATAATTACTTTGTAACTTTAAAAACCCTGAGTAGTCGCACACAACGTAACACTGATACTCCAAGTGGTAACATTAATTCAGTTCGCGTTAAAATCGTTTCAGTTATACTTCCAATGACAACGAAACAGTCAAAACGATTAAAAAGCGAAACAAAATATCCCTAAAAACAATAAAATAATTTTATAAGTGTTGTATGTTCTTAAAATTGCAATAATTTTTTATTATTCACGAAGTGTCTTCGTATTTTGTTTTACCCTTTGCTCTCAACTACATGGTATCGGTTTCGGTTACCTTTATTTTATACCTCTAAAGGTCTCCAACTTGTTCTTTACTCATACTATCTATTTTAATGTTATTCTTTATTTTATCTATACATCTCTCTTCTTCGATCTAAATCACAACTGCTTTATAAACTCTACCTTTTAATCTCAAGCGCATCTTTTTGCCGTACAAAATACTTGATGTTTCTCTTCACTTCATCCATTTGCACATTATCTTATTTTATCTACGGCATATTTAAAACCACCATTCTTCTGTACCACCAATCCTAGTTAATTGAACCCATTTACTTCTAAACGTATAATATCATGGTTATAATTTACTTTATGTATTGAATACTTATACTATATTGCATAATTGTATGAAATATTCTTACCTGTATTCCGAGACTATACATTTTTAATAACATCTCTAATGTGAAAAGAGTAATGAAGAAGACGTTTGTAATTTCTACAAGTAAAAAAAAAACCATTTTGATATATTTTATTATAATACATTATACCAATCTTAAACAAATAATTAATTTATATAATATCAGATATATTAAACTATATACCTTGAAAATAATCCAACCATTGTGGTTGCTTATAATGCTCTGTTGCTAAAACACCAGTGTTAAGAAACACTAAAATAATAATTAACCAATAAAATGCTTGTGATTTTACTGCTTTACGGCAAGCACGTCTAGCTCTACGATTAATCCTGAAAAAAAGAATAATTTATTAATAATTTATTATTTATATAAATATAATTTTTAAATTTAATTAACATACAATAATTATACATCAATCTATAAATACGAAACTAAACATAATAAATAAGACTAAATACGAAACTTGTCAAAGTCTTTTCGTTTCTTTTTCCACCACGATTTACTTGAGTCGACTTCATCCCGTTCCACGTTGGTTGATTTGTTTTCATTTGCATTATTATCTACTTGAAATACATAAAATAATAATCTAAGAGTTACGGATTCACCACTTATCAATTTTTAAAATACAAAACATAAAAATCAAATAATTTCACCTTCATGTAGGTACCTATATAGGCAATAATTTATGCTAACAGATAATTAAGGTCAAATAAACTTTGTAATCTTAAATTAAATAAGTTTCATGGAACTAGTTTCACATAAGGTATGTTATGTCAGTTGATAAAAAATGAAATTATATGTTTTTAAAATGAATTAAAATGTATAAAAGATTCTAAGAAATCAACTAAGTATAAAAAATATTTCCGGAGATGGTTAGGGCACAGATTCTACCAGAATCACTTGTTTAAAAATGGGGAGGGTAACCTAACCTGATTACGGCTCGAAGATGTTCCTGATATCATTCTGGGGCCGAAAAAGGAGTTTCTCCCAGTTGATACGTCGAGGAGATGACGGATTGAAGGCCTACAACTATTCAAGACGGTTAGAGGTCCCCACGACCCCACGTATATATGAATTATTCAAAATTAGCGAATAAACGATACGGGAACAGGTGACGGTATCGTGATTAACAGTTCCCACCAGTTCTTTGTTTTTTTGAAAAGGGAAAAAAGGTATTAAAATGTAATGGGATTTATATATAATTTTGAAAATAATAATTTACCTTGTTGATTAGAAGACTCATCTTTATCATCGGCGTCAGGTTCAATATCCTCTGCTTGTGTTATCCAATCCAAATAACCCCTCAAGTCCTCCTCAAGTTGTTGCTTTTCACGAAGTTTTTGAAAATCTCCTCTAGCTTTTGCCTTTTCTCTCTCTTTAGAAAATTCTCTAAGATTTGATAACATTAATTTACAAATTATTATATATTTAGATCTTATCTTATTTATATATATATTTAAAGTTGTTTTTATTTTTTTATTTTAAAATATATAACATACCCGCTTAACACACCAAGAATAAGATTCATGACGAAGAAAGCTCCCAAAATGACCATGGAAACAAAATATATCCATTGCCATGAACTTCCTAATGCATCTTCAATCTGAATATATAAAATTGAATTATTTATCAAAATATTATTTTATGTTATACATACATATACCTAACAAATATTTTTAATTTCATTTATTAATTCTATGCTAACATGATGATATACATTTGTATAGTCCAGAAGTTTTAAATAATTTATATTTTATAATACAGTTTTAAAGTAATTTTATAATAAATATAGGAACCATACAAATAATTAATTAAAGAGTTTTCCTAATGCATATAAATAAATAACACAAAACTTTTAAAACTACTAAGATGTGAAAAAATTTTTTTATTCAAAATACAACAAGAGGGTATCGAAAAAATAGAAACAAACAAACAAATCAATTAGTTTGGAACATTATTTAACGATTTTTTTAAATTTATTAAAATGCAAGAATCAAATAATAGATATTATTTACGCAATATTGTATAATATATATTTAAATTCTTAAAATCAAAATTTTCAAATAAATCTGAAAAAAAGAATTAATTTTTAAAATTACAAAGAATTAAAACATGTAGTTCAATACCATATAAGTAGAGATATAATATAAGTATACTCCATATTTTATTTCGATCTATAAAATCAGTATCCAATATGTGCCAACATTAAAAAATGTATTTAAAAATTTACTAATAAAGAGTATCATATTTATGAGTACATTCCATAATGCTATTTCTATGTGATTTTTAGTTATACTTGAATAATGATTTTTGATCAATAAATAAGTTGACTATTTTATTTTATAAAAAAATAGGTTATCAAAAATACACTATATAGTGCTTTATAAATTAATTTATTATAAAAACGTGAATATGAAATCTTTAGTTATTTTGATTATTATAAAAAATATATTTAGTGGAGTTACACGATCAACAAGTTCCTATAATAATTTAATGAAGCTTTAAAAATATCTATCACTTGACAGGAATAGTTTATATTATAAAACGTTGCATGTGTAATGTGTGTACCCCATGTGAGAAATCTAGATTTTTAAGTGTATTATAATTTGTAACATAAGTATTAAGTATATTATACATGTCAAAATACATGAAGTTTTATGTTTCATCATAAAGTTTTTATTAAATCTATAATTAACTATATGATTTCAGCTGCGAAAATTAACTAAACTTTAATAGAAGTATATTAAGTTAATTTCTATTGGGTATATATAATATTTTTAAATGTATGTAAATGTATGTAAAATTCTTAAATATTAAATAATTATTACACTGTATAAAACGTCTGTCCATCCTTCAAGAGTAATACATTGGAAAACGGTTAACATAGACAAGCCAAAATTGTCGAAATTTGTTATTCCAGAATTTGGTCCATCCCAAGGTCCACGACAGGTATAATTCCCTTCGAGACTAGCGCAATTAAAACCACTAATCTCTCCATAATTACCTTCATCACATGGGTGAGGGCTATCCATCACTATAATATAAATTAAAATTTCATTTAGATTTTTATTAATTTTTTATAAATAATTTAAAAAAATATATTTTATGAGTTTTTACATTATGAAAAAATCTTTATTTGGTAGATATTAGAAACAGTCATTTTTCATATAATTTAGATAAAAAAAAAAAAATAATAATAAGGCCAAGGGTTGTGATTTATCCTCGAAATTTTTCTACTGTGTCATTAACTGATAGGCAAATTTAATTATAATATATTATATTATATTCAGTATATAATATCTTAGTAAATTAGTGCTTACATATTTTTCTTACTTATATAATTTCTATTAAATGGATTAGAAATTGAGAAATTGATATTTAACAACTATGATATGTACACATAATAATACTATTATATTACTAATAAGTAATACTATTAATAGTTTAATATTATCCAATTCTAATATTTAATCATCTATATTATATTGTTATATAATATTATGTAAATAAATAAAAATACTGATTAGTTAATTACTCCGTAAAGGTATACACCTATTTTGGCCTTATTATTATTATTATTATTATTATTATTTATTATTTTTTTTGTTACTTTTTGAAAGTACACATTAATATAAAGCTACAGGAAAGTAATCGAGAATATCTTAATATCAAATTTCATGTATATGTACCATGAAATATGATTTTTATTATTATTATTATTATTTAATACGATTTTACTGAATTGTCAGTAGCCCCTTTCAATAAGCTAAAAGTTTATTTATAACTGCCAATAATATTTTAGGGAACTTTGAAGTGTTTGTCCTTCAAGTCCTCCCCTAATTTCGTTACCAAAAAATTTAATCAACAAAAAATGGAAAAAAAAGTTATTAGTTTAGTAATTATTTTTTTATAAATAAAAATTAAACACATAATACATTTTCTATACTAGAATTAAATTAATCAATTACACAATAAAAAAGTTGAGTAAAGATAATAATTATTATAATTATAAATTTATAAAACAATACTTGTGTCATTTTCCCAGCAAGTGGTATGTAAAGTTCCAGAGAATAGCTCTAATCCAATAATAGCATATATGATGATAACAAATATAACTAAAAGTGCGATGTGTAATAAAGGTACCATAGCCCGTAAAATAGAATTTAACACGACTTGCAAACCTGTATATAAACAAATAAAACGTATCAATAATATTTTAATATTTTATTCACTAAGCATACCTATGCATATTAAAATATATTCGATAGTTTCAGAATATAAATATAAAAATTTGTAATAGGTACTTATAATATTTGACATCTAGTTGATAAAGTTGTAGAGTTTTTGTGTCACGATTTGTGAAAAATAAGATTCTATCATAAAGACTATCTAGTTATTAATTATTATAAATTATATTGTGTTATAACATTGGGTGGTATATCTATAATTTAAAATTATACCATTGCATTTAAATAATTTAAAAGAAATAAGTACAATACAGTAGGTATATGAAATCAGAAATATTGAACACGAATTTATAAAATGATATGAGATAAAATTATTTTTTCTAGACATTAAAATACACTTTTTAGTTGGGTCTTATATATAAATAATGAAAATAGTAAAATTTTAGTCTAATATTATACAATTACTTTAATTTATTTGACATGAAGTTCAAACAAAAACATTTACAATCGTCTTGTCAAAAATTGTTCTATATCCATCAAATATTAATTCTTAACACGTCATATTTCTTATTTATACATTATACATAAAATATGCACTAATATTAATTTCTGAGACTTTTTTTTATAGTATATAATATTATATACTATGTATTACACAACTACACAAGGCCATATTTATGGAAGGTTATATTATGGTACCCAACGGCCAACAACAAGCAAACAAAATTAGTTGTATTTGAGACTATATTTTTTTTATTCCACAATCCTGAATTTTGACGATATGATCGACAAAGATTTTAAAACATAAAGCATGGAAATGTTTGTGAAAACTTCAATATAGTTTTATTAAAATCAAAAATTTAGATTATTTAAAAAATATATAGATTTATATTTTTTAAATAGTTTAATTATAATATAAACATTATGTTATTCAGCATAGGTACACTTGAAAATGTATGTTCTTGATTCTTGTATATTAAATAATATAATTTTATTTAATGATTTAGAAACTTAAAATTTTAAATTCTATTAGGCCTATGAATTGATAAATCGAAATCTGAGTATAATAAATAGCGAAAATTTAATATAACACCTCATGTTATTAGACTTAAGAAAACCTATTATTTAAATATTTTATTTTCCTATGTCCGAAGTATATTTAGTTAAATAAGAGACAACATTATATAAAGTAGATAATATTATTTTGACTATTTGAATAAACATATTTACCAACAATTCTATTATGTATATTCAAGGACTAAAACTACTATGGCTTTTTCAATTTCAGTTATGTATGGTTCTGTCAATTGAACTATAATTACTAATCATATAAGTCTTTAAGTTCACATTAGAATTCCAATATTCAGAATTTGAATGTATTTATTATTAAACTGCAGTGCCGCAACTAGACATCATGAAGTAGGTATGCAAACCTTAATCTATAGGGCTTAAATATAATTTTAACATTTTTAACACATCGATTTGGGGGCCTATATATATATATATATATTACATTGGTTTGGGGCCGGTGTGCAATGCACACCTTGCACACCCGGTAGTTGCGGCACTTTAACGATAAAAGTATAAAAAGAAGTTGAGCATGTTTGATGAACGGTTTTGTTTATAATATGTATACTACATGATAAAATTAATTTGTATATAATGTTAAGTAAAATAAAATTGCTTACTTGGTACACCCGATACTAATCTCAGTGGTCTTAAGACTCTAAAGGCACGCAACGCCTTTACATCAAATCCGTTGATTATACTGATACCCCTGAAAAATATTACGATAATATTGAAATATATTAAATTACAAAATATATTATTCATAATCAAGTTACCCCATCAGAACAATTGTGAAATCCAAGAAATTCCAGCCATTTCTTAGATACGCGCCTGGATGGGCAACAAACCCGTATGCTATAATCTTCATTATGCATTCAACAGTAAATATAACTAAAAACACTCGTTCAATTCTATCCTAAAAGTCATAATATTTATATTAAAACAAAATGTATATTGGGTATAAGTCTTTGTTAAATTAAAAATAAGTTATACTTACTAAATAACCATTCACCGTGTTTGAATCATTGCATGGATATGGTGTATATACTGCGAGAGCAACGCAATTAGCAAATATAGTCATTAGAATTAAGTATTCAAATGGTCTTAATACATTTGTTAAGAAAATATAATTTAGAGATA
Source organism: Aphis craccivora (assembly GCA_009835225.1). Classification (NCBI taxonomy): domain Eukaryota; kingdom Metazoa; phylum Arthropoda; class Insecta; order Hemiptera; family Aphididae; genus Aphis; species Aphis craccivora. The sequence goes on from VUJU01001210.1 coordinate 33,225, forward strand.
TAAATTGTTATTATACATTTAAGTTCTTAATTTTTTTTTTTAGAAAATTTTAATTTTTCATCTACACTAAATAATATACTACTTCGATCATTTTAATTTGTACTATTATAGAAAATAGATGGAACTTGGACACTTGGAAACTATATTCAATTTTACATTATGTGTTCCATCCAAAAGGTATAAAATTTACAAAAATATAAATTAATAAATACATTTTTTTTCTAATAGCTGCATTAAATATTTGTGCTGAATAATGTTTAATCATTACCTAACAATTCGTAATATTAAAATTACATTTTGAGGGGTTCTAGAAATCTATTGAAAGTTATATTATTAATTTATGTTGGACTTGTTATTCATTTTTGGTCCATTACCTACCTATCAACAAAAACGCTACTCTTCAAATATATTTTTATAAAAAGTTTTAAATAGTTTTATAACCTAATTACATTATACTAAAATTGAATATTAAATTTCAACTGAACGAAAATTTCACAATACAGTACCTATATATATATATATATATAAAAGGATTACTGAAATATTAGCAATTACCAATAATTATTGTTCTAAAATAATTTTTTTTGAAATGTTTAGTAAACGACAAACGTATTGAATAAAAAGGATACTTCCATTCGATTACACCAATACACAATTTCCGAAGAGGATTTTTGAGAGATAGACAGCATAATGCTCTTTGCGGTCTGTCGGGGAGCTGTTTTCCAAGTCTTCGAATAGGTCTTTTTGTTACCTGTTTGGTTTGATTATTGTTCGCCGGATTGTTATTGTTGGTGTTGTTGTTGGTGGTGTTATTATTATTGGTGTTTGTGGTGGCATTGTTGCTACTATTGTTATTTGACACCCCGTTAGGATCAGCATTGTTTTCATTTACAACACTCATATTTTTTTTTTAAATACACAGAAAGAAGTAATAAATATTACCCTAATAAAGTCATGTTCCACAATTTTACCTATAAATATAAAATAGAATTATTTTTTAAAATCATATATTAATTATTCAAATATAATATACCTATACGTTAATCTAATAACATTTTCTCAAAATTGTTTTAAATTTATAACGGTAATATTTATTTATCAACTAAAATGTGGTCTACGTCAAAAAATATCAAAACATAATAATTACATAATCAGTTTGATATGTTGATTGTCTATCATGATATTATATTCAAATTTAAAGAAAGTACGTTTTTAAGTCATATGGATAATTAAAATAATTATTTTATAGTTTGTCCAATTAAAATTAAACAAAAAAATCAAATGCATCTAACAATGCTCTATTAATTTATCTTTATGTAATGTATTGGTTAATAGTTTATAAAAAATAATAAGACACACTATTTATAATTTTTTTTTTTTACTCTAGCTCAGTTTATTTGGTTACAATCAAATTATTATTTCACTTTAAGTGGGAACATTAAACAGTTTAAACATTAATATTTGGCAAAAGAGTATAAACTATACTATATTTTATTTATTTTATGTACTTTATCATGGATATTTTCTGCCAGTTATCGATTTTAATTACAAATTATTAATTAATAATAACCGAAGGGTGGAGTATGATTGCGTACGATACTAATCAACAGTATTTTTTTTCGTAACACGATTCCGTACGTTAAATTAATTTTATTTTTATGTGATGTTGCCAAAGCCAAATTGTACGAATTTACAATGGTAAACAAGTATATAACTATAATAACTAACAAAATAAAATAAATCTAAAGAACAACGAACGGTACAGAGAGCTTGTAAAAAATGTACAACGGCCAATTTTATAGTGTTTACCCACCGGCCACCAATACGTCATGTAGTTATATAAATATTAATGGAGATTCAAGTTGAAACAAAGAAAAAAACTTGTTCAATTTCAACACATATCCATAATAAAATAGATCTTTCAGATTTTTAAAGTCGACTCCAATGAATTTTATTAGATTTTAATGATTAATTAATATTTAATGATTGAAACATCAATTAACACATTATATAATAATTATAAAATTCACAACAATATTTCGATACATCCTATCTACTTTCAATAGGCAATATAAATTTCAAGAAAAATGTTTTAAATTATCTATGATAAGTAACTATATTATACATAGTAAGTATCTAGTATAATTAAGTATTTTCATATTTTAATTAAATTATATATATTTTAAAATTATTTTAACTATGATTTTTAATATTATAGTTCACTGTGACACTGCAGATTATTGAATGCAAATTATTAATTTTTAACCCATCAATAATTTTAGATTTAAAAAAAAACGATTTAACATGCTTGTGTTATTTTGCAAATTATATAACTATAAATTTTACAACGTTGAAGTTTATTTTAATCAAAATGTGATTAATGGATTCTTTTATTATTGGGAAAATGAGAAAATATATATACAATCGTGTTCCCTGAAAGGTTTATCATACGCAAATAAATTCACATCAATATTATGTTTATATATAATATTAACATAACATGATTAAACTAAAAATTAAGTGTCTGCGAGACATTAGATATAATTTTAATTCGATAAAAAAAAATTTTAAAAAGTGGGTAAGTGGGTACCGCTCTGCTGTACATTAGGTGCATATGAGTCATTATTATATATAAAGGAGTGTTAAATTTGAATCCAATGATAAGTATCATTGTATACGAAAAACGATTCTGAACGGAGATGATTTGTCAGCCTAGAATATAATTTCGAATGGTTGATGAAAAATATGGTTTATGTTTTAATGGCCTGAATATATCAGAATTTAAGTTCTTTTATAATTATTATAAGCTAAACTTATGGGAAATCTCGTATTGAATTTTTAACTCTTAGCTACTTATACAAAAATTTTATGAATTACACCTACAAAATAATTTGTAAATATTCATGGTTTTGACGAATTTTTGTCAATATTTGAACTTCAAATTCTAATAAAAAATATGTGCCTATATATTCTTATAATTTTTTAACCACTATAAGTACAAGTTATGAGAAACTTTATATTAAATTTTCAAATTTATTGATTGGGCCAAACATATTTTATCGACACTTCAAAAAACAATTTTCAGAAAAATTGAAAATTTCAGTTGTCTAAAAATAGCTCAAAAAAAGTCAAAATATTTTGAAATTAAATCATGTAAAGAAAACACCAATCTTAATAACTGGTAAAATTTTCAAGTATCTACGACTTATACTTTTTGAATAACAACAAATATTTAAAATCGTTTGAGGATAAATCGTTATCGTTACGCTATTTCGTAAAAATTTAAAATTCAAACGCACTTAAAATTTTTCCTATTATGATGGTTACGAGTTTTCTCTATAGCTACTTGAAGGAAAACTTATGGACAACTTAGTGTTATATTTTTAATTCTTAGTTATTAACAGAAAACATTTTATGATTTTTCAACTTCAAAATTACTTGCAAATTTTCGCGTTTTCGACAGATTTCGTAAAAATTTGAATTATAAACGCTTATAAAAAAAAACTGTGACTAACGGTTTTTAATTATTTTTAGCTACAAAAAAAAAACTCATAAGGAACCTTGTATTAAAGTTTTGAAACTTTTTGGTCATCCAAAATTTTTTTATCGACACTTCAAAATAAATTTCTCAAAAAAATCGAAAATTTCAGTGGTCTAAAAACAAAATTTTTTAAAATTTAACTGTATATAGATAACACTGACACAAAAATTTGGTGAAAATGTCAAGTATTTACAGTGATTAGTTTTTGAATTACAACCATATAAAAAAATCGATTTGGTCGAAAACTGGTTTTGCGTAAAAATTCCCGTTTTTCCTTATTTTTTTTTTTTTTGGTTTTTCCTGGCACTTTTGAAAACTATTGATCATCGTGTACATAAACACACACACACACACACACACACACACACAAACATAATATTGTAAAATCAATACATTCATCGCTCCGCTCAGAATCTTAAATTATATTTAAAATTATGTTCAACATATGGTTAATAATAAATCAAGTACTTAAATCACACTTGAAGTATTAGTTATTGGTAAACGATCAAATAAATGACAAAACACTCAACTTTGTGGTTTTTATAATATTAACATTGTTGGATAAATGTAATATAAATATTTAATATCTAATTCATTTATATTGACCAGTCATTGAAAAAAAAATACAAATGTAATTAACTACATTTTACAGTGTATAAATAATACTAATAATAGTATTTTAATATATTATTATTGTTTTTGTAAAACTTTTATGTTTGAGTGAGAAGTTCTAAATATCATATAGATGTAATAGAAAAACGTTAGTCAATGACAGCCTACAGATATTTTTTATTAATTTTGTTGATTCTAATTAATTATTGTTAAACAGAGTTCACGAATAAAGTATAATACACATATTAAATGGTATACTTATAAAGTAATAACTATATGAATGATAACTTTTTTTACAGATAGAATCATAATAATTATTTTAAAACCAAAAAATTGATTGTGTGTAATATGTATAAAAATTAATAGATAAACAATCAACTGTTTACATGATATGTGTATAAAAATTATGTTTTTAAATAATTAGAATACAATACCTAACAAATTCATAAAAAATAAAACTTATTACCTAATGAAAATGTGGTTTGAAAAAAAAGAATCTCATTTATAAATTAAAATATTTTTTAAATCAATTAAGAAAAAAGGTGGTCAGGTGAGTAACGCTCTGCTATATAGTAGGTCACTATAACTGATGTATTAAATTTAATCCAATAAGAAGTATCATTATATACGAAAACGATTCTGAACGAAAATTATTTGTCAACCTAAGGATATAATTTTTAGTGGTTGGTGAAAAAGGAGGTTTATGTTGTAATGCCCGGAAAAATCCAAAAATTAAGTATTTTTTACAATTATTGTAAGCCAAACTTATGGAAAATCTTGTTTTAAATTTTCAACTTTTAACTACTTACTTAATTATTAATTATACCTACAAAATAATTTGCAAATATTCATGATTTTGACAAATTTTTGTCAATGTTTGGACTTCAAATTCTAATAAAAAATTTGTGCCTATGTATACTTATAATTTTTAAATCACTATAAGAATAACTTATGACGCATTTTGTATTATATTTTCAAGTATTTTGACTCTGTTAAAAAGTTTTATCGATATTTATAAAAAAAAAACTAAACAAAAATAAATATTTCAAATGCTTATAAATAGGCTTAAAATTAACGAAATTTTTTGAAAGTTAAATTATGTAAAGAAAATGCCAATTTAAACAACTGATGAAATGTGATTACAAGTATCTACGATTTATGCTTCTTGAATAATCAAATATTTAAAATCGTTTTAGAATATATCGTTAATGTTACGCAATTTCATAAAAATTTAAAATTCAAACGATCATAACATATCTCCTATAATGAGGGGCTTCAAGTTTTCTCTATAGCTATTTGAAGGAAAACTTAGTTTGATTTTTTTAACCTTAGATATATAAATACAAAAAATTATATGAATTTTCAACTACAAAATTACTTATACATTTTCACAGTTTTGATATATATCGTAAGAATTTGAACTTTAAACGCTTATAAAAAAAATTGTGACTAACGATTTTTGATTTTCTTTTTAACTACAAGAAGAACAACTTATAAGATACCTTTTTTCAATTTTCAAGTTTTTTTGGACACCCAAATTTTTTTATCGACATTTAAAAAAAAAAATACTCTGAAAAATCGAAAATTTCAGTTGTCACTATAAATAACTTAAAAGAAAACAAATTATTTGGAAAATGTAACTGTACATAGATAACACTAATTAGGTATTAGGTAATATAAACATTTGGTGAAAATTCCTACCTAATTCCCCTCCACCCGAGCCCCGAGGTTTGAAATCAAAGAATTATTTCAACATGATATGCTGTACACATAAATAAAAAAACACACACACACATCAATGTAATTTAAATCAAAAATATTGATGAAAAGAATATCGTGAATCAAGATATAGTCCGTATAAAATATAATCGTTTTGTTAAAATAGGCAAATTTAAAAAATATATTATAAAGTGTATTAAAATAGACCAGAAAAATTTACCAACATTTTCAAAATAATAAATAAATCTAAATCTAAAGTATCTTGAAGTGTGATTTTTAAATTTTAACAAAATAACAATAATTGATTTCACCACAACATTCACTTATTATTATCAAATATTCTTAGAAATTCCAAAATTATATTTTTTAATGTATCGATATTATATATCTACTTTTGTTAAATTACCAGTATAGTATATTTGTTAAATTATGGAAAAATAAAAAAAATAGGTTACACACTGTTTGTGTGCATGAAGAAAATAAAATAACAAAAGATAAAAGCCAATATGCACACCCAGGCACGTATCAAATATTTTCAAAATGTATTTGTTAAAAAAGAAAAATCATTTAAGTGAATTTCAACATAATGCAATATTATATACAGTATACACCCAAATATGAAAAATACAGAACAATTTAATATATAAACCTACCTACCACAGTACCACTGCAAATAATAAACAAACAAATACAAATATACAATAGATAGCAGACATTATTGTAAAATCAATACAATTCACGCTCTGATCAGAATTTAAAATTATTTTTATTATTAATACTGTACTGCCGAAACCTATCACGAATATAATTATTTCAACATTAAGATAATATTCTTTCTTGACTAATTATTCTTTCAGTATGTCTTCATTATAGTATTTCAGATTTGAAATTGACCCTGGCGTATTTAAAGTGTTAAATGCAAGAGAAAAACCTTACCTAACCTAACCTTTTCGCCCAATAAAAAAGTACACACATAAATAGAAAATAACTTTATGTATATTTCATATTTCATGTTTGAAAATTTGTCAATAATATCAATAGATAAAGTTATAGAATTAAAAATGTTAAGTAGGTACCTAGGTAATGAAAAACCCGTTAAGCGATATTGTACTACTTTTTTTTTTTACTTCAGCGATGAATGTAAGATAATATTCAGATCAAAAATCAAAAATCAAATATTAGTAATTGACACTATACATAATATTATCCATCAAATATGTAAAGCGTGAAAAAGCTGTGTTTGAAAGATGCAACACTAATAGGCAAAGATAGAATTAATAAGTAATAATTTGTACATTGGCATGACAATGTAATAATAAAATATTAAAAAAAAAAAAAAAAAAATGGATTATTATATTTATTAATTAAATATTAAGACCTACCTATAAAATAATGTAAAATATGATTTAAATATAAAACCTAACTCCTAGGGGGAGGTTGCCTCTATCACCCTTTTAAATACACCACTGAAAACTGATAAGTAATAATGTACATGACTTCAATTTTTGGGCGTGTCTATTGAAGAATTTAAAGGCGATATTAAGAAGTATAATATTGAGGAATATTCATATATTATTTTAGCCTTTAGGTAAGAGAAAATCGATTAACCATAAACAAACTCACATGAAGAAAAGTCCACAAACCGCACTACATACACATAAGTTACGGTTAGTTCATCACAAATTTATAACAGTATTTTTTTAAATGACTTTGTAGCTACATATAATAATTTAGAGATACCTACTCAAAAACAACACGACTATACATATATATGAATGAGCTCAATGAAGTGACTTTTACCGACTTCTACAGGTCCACAGAAATATTAGTATTAAACTCTGAAAGTCATGTATACATGAAATGGTGGGAATAATGTAAATAGTAAATACCTACCATTTATGTAAAATCATACTCACAGCGAAATAATATAGAAAATTATTGTTAAAACAAATAATTTTATACCATATTATATAAATTTTAGTAGGTGGTACTCATTAAAAATGAATTTATTATTTATACACTATTGTTCGTGGGACCTTAAACTAAATTTTCAACTTATTAAAATAAATTCCAATTTTTAAATTTATGTTTGAATAATTCTTTTTATAGTCGTACAATTTTAATGAGGAATATACAAATAAGTTTAAAAAAACAAAAAAGGTAGACAAGTGAATACCGCTTTGTTATTGAGTGGGTCATTGTAATGGATGTATTAAATTTGAATATACAATGATATATCATGTGATATATCATTGTAAACGAAAAACGATTTTGAGCGATGATGGTCTGTCAACCTATATCACTAAGTACACTTTACGATGTGTTTTTTGATATAGCTATTAAATTTGTTTATGTTACTATTAGTATTATGGAAATTTGATTTAATTTTTATGAAAATTTTGCATTTATTTTATTATAATAGAAATATTTATTTATTACCTACAATAATATAAATTTATACTATATTATAATATTATACCAATATAGTTAACTTTTAAATCAATACCACTTTAAAATTGAAATATTTTATGGATAATTATAGAAAAAGCTAAAAATAAATAAATTTAAATATCTATTAATATCTCAAAAATAGTTATTTTGACATATAATTATCTTTGTGAGAATGTCAAGTTTTTACGGTTATCGTTTTTGAATCATAAGCAAACAAAAAAATAATAATTTTATAAAAAATTGATTTAGCATTAATATATTGTTTTTCTCGTTATTTTTTTATTTTTAACCTCACAAAGTACCGACTAAATTCAATTTGTTACCAAAAATCAACACCAAAGATAAAAATCAAATCATTTTTATTGTTCCAATAAATACAAACAGGAAAAATAAAAAATAAAAACACTCATCGTTGTAACACAATTATAATATTTAATATTTATTGCTCCGCTCAGAATCTAACACGCATATTAGTTTAAAAAAAAAAATATATTTCCGTTATTTAAAAACATAAAATTAAGAACTTATTTACGAATTTTAAATTTTCTTTAAAAATAAAACTATATTTTAAATAGCGTTCTAAAAATAATATTTATCCGTAATATTTTATCCGTATGTGTGGTCTGTCTTATTAATGCACAATACACCAAAATGTACATTCAGCAGTTCCAATTTTTTTTTGTTAGCTTAAATATGGAAGCGAATTGAATGATTATAAAACTTAAAAGTCATCATCTAACATCTTTGTCCTTTTCATAATTTTGAACAAGTTATGAATATGTAAATAATGAAGATTTAAAAATTCTCATAACACAATATTTTTAATATTGTAAAAAACTCCCAAGAGAATATTAAAAAGAAAAGAGATAATGTTTTTTTCATTAAAAGTTTGATAATATGTTATCAAATTACTAATCAATTCATGTATATAAATGTAAAAAAAACTCAAAATTGGAACTTCAGAACTAATATTCGATATGCTGTCCAATTTTAAGATGGAAACAACACATTTAGCGCTGAGTCTGAAATCAAATTTATACAAAAAAGATTGAAAAACAATATTTTATGTTGAAAATTACTAAATTTATGAAGACTTAATATTTCTAATAGAAGTTATCCACACCAAATTAATATTTCCTTAATAATAGTGTTGAAAATCTCTAATAAACTGTTTTTATTTTGTTTATTGTTTTTCAAATGCAATGTAATTTTTATCATCAGCGGATGATCTTCATATTAAATTGTATTGAGAATGTGATGATTCATCGCTTTCAGATTTAAAATGTCAATACTCTGTGCCAGCTGCCAAGTGGCAAGCCTAGTGAGTAGGTAGTGAGTCATGCGTTAAGTTCTTTTTTGAAATATATTCAATTTTAAACTTATTTCTTGGAGTAATATTTATACTTAAACACAAATTAATGATTAAATTATTTTATTATTTTAAATTAAATTGAATATTATCGTTACATTTAAAGTTGTATTATTCAACGATAATAGCTATAGCCACTAGGTAGGGTCTTATTATTTATTATTAAATCTAAATTTAAATTTTATAGGTACATAAATCAATGATGAAAATAATTTGTTTTTATTCAAAATTCAACATTATTCTAATAAAATATGTATTCTAAGCATAATGTTTATATATGTGTATATATTTATATTAATGAAATTATTATAGAATTTCAATTGATAATTATTTTTACATAAATCAAATGTTTATAAATATAGTTCTGTACGAACCAATTCGGTGAATCGGTGGTACTTCTTGTTGAGTACGTTTCCACTAAATTAGTTCAAAAATATTTTTCGTATTTCCAATAGCACAGTAGGTATTCATAGAAATAAAATGTTTTTCCAGAAATAAAATTAGAACCGGTATACTCAAAGTTAGTGTGGGTTATTTTTAATATCGTAATTTGTTTGAATGTTATAAGATGATGTCTATCACAAGTATTAAGTTAAAACAGAGCTTTAAAAAAAAAACTTTGAGTATTTCAAATATTGTACACTGTGCAGTATAGGTAGTTAATTGTTATATACTCCAAACTAACTATATGTCTTATTTTAAATCAAAATAATATAATTACATAAACATCTATACATAATATAAAATATTGTAAACATTGTTATTGGAGAATTGTATATAATAAATTTAATATCATCAAAATCTATTTTTGTTTTTACGATTACATTCTCAATACAATTTAATATGAAGATCATCCACAGATGATAAAAATTACATTGCATTTGAAAAACAATAAACAAAATAAAAACAGTTTATGAGAGATTTTCAACACAATTAAGGAAATATTAATTTGTTGTGGATAAATATTTTTAATTTGTATTAGACAAAAATTTATATATTATCTTCTACGATACTGATAATACAGTTTAATGGAAAATAGTAATATGATAAACTATGCCTAAAAAAAGTTTTAATAATATAGACAAAATAAACAAAAAAACAGTGGTCAAGTGAGTAACGCTCTGCTTATAGTAGGTTACTATAACTGATGTATTAAATTTAATGCAATGAGAGGTAAGTATCATTGTATACGAAAACGATTCTGAACGGAAAAGATTTGTCAGCCTAAGGATATAATTTTCAGTGGTTGGTGAAAAAGGAGGTTTATGTTATAATGGCCGGAAAAATCCAAAAATCAAGTTTTTTTTACAATTATTGTAAGCCAAACTTATGGAAAATCTTGTATTAAATTTTCAACTATTAGCTACTATCAACAAATTTTATATGAATTTTAATTACAAAATAATTTACAAATATTCATGGTTCTAACGAATTTTTGTCAATATTTGAACTTCAAATGCTAATAAAAAAAATTTATAATATTCTTTTAATTTTTTTAAGACTAACTTCAGAAGAATTTCGTATTGAATTTTCAAATATTTTGACTTGGCCAAAATGTTTTATCAATATTTATTTTATAAAAATGTAAATATTTAACAATTCAAATGCCTATAAATAGCCTAAAAATAAGCGAAATATTTTGATAATTAAATTATGTAAAGAAAATGCCAATCTAAATAACTGGTGAGATTTTCAAGTATCTACAACTTCTACTTTTGGAATAATAACAAATATTTAAAATCGTTTGAAGATAAATCGTTATTGTTACGCTATTTCATAACAATTTAAAACTCAAACGTACTTAAAATTTTTCCTATAATGATGCTTCGAGTTTTTTCTCTAGCCACTTGAAGGAAAACTTATGGAAAACTTAGTGTTGCATTTTTTAACCTTAGATATAAACACAAAACATTTTATAATTTTTCACCTACAAAATTACTTGCACATTTTTGCGATTATGACAAATTTTGTAAAAATTTGAACAAAACACGCTTGAAAAAAAAATGCTGACTAACGATTTTTGATCTTTTTTAACTACAATAAGAACATCTCATAAGAATACTTGTATTAAATTTTCAAGTTTTTTTGAATTCCCAATTTGTTTCAAAATATTTTGAAAATTTAACTGTATATACCTAGATAACACTTATATGAACATTTGATGAAAATGTCAAGTATTTACAGAGATTAGTTTTTTAGTTACAACCGTGTAAAACGATTTGGTCAAAAACTGGTAAAAAATTCCCGTTTTTCCGTCACTTTTTTTTTGTTTTTCCCAATTTTTTTGAAAACTGTAGAAAAATGTTTTTTTTTTTTTGACTTTTATAATGCACCAAGGATATTCAATTTTTCATCGAAAACCACCCCCAAAGTTTGAAATTGAAGCATTATTTCAATATGTTATGCTGTACACAGAAATAAAAAAAAAACACACACACATCATTGTAGAATCAATACATTCATCACTTCGTTCAGAATCTAAAATATTTCTTACCTACATTTTTTTCTTATAGTATACAACTCTATATATTTACTATTTACCAATATTTTCCAAACATAAAAATGTTTATACCTACAGGCTACAATAATGTTGTATTTTTTTTAGACAATAATCAATACTATTTGGTATATTATGTAGCATCTACAATAAATTTTATTAAAATACTTTATAGTTTAAATACATGCCTTTCATTTTCTCATTGACTTGTATGAACTATACTCGAAAAATGGTTTTAACTAAATATTTTTATAGTTAAAAATAAAAGCATTATAGTTCCATATTATTTATTTATTTATTAATTTTTTTTTTTTTTTTTTGAACTATTATATTTTACAAATTATATTTCTAATAATGCTCACATATTTACATAATATTGGTTTTTTTTCTGGATATTTAAAGTAACCTATCTTATCAAATCAAAATTTCAAATAAATCAAATAATATTATAATTTCTAAGTATACTTAAATTTGTACAAACTTTCTTGTTTATAAATATTTCAAGTTTCTTTAAACCTGCACTATTGCTTTTAATTAATAAACTTTATTTGATAGTTTGATACATAAATAAACAATTGTAAGTCATTCATTTATATTATCTAGAATAAATTCAAAAATATAAAGTTCATACAATTACTAGTTTTAGACACTTATTAGTTGTTATACATATAGGTTAGGACGTTAGGTTAGGTAAAAGACGAATTTCAACTAAATACTAATTGATTATGATAATGTATAATGAGCCATACAAGTGAAAATTAATGCATTTATTTTAAATGTATATTATTAAAAAAAAATATATATAAAATTAGTTACAAGTTTGTTTAATCGGTAATAACGAATAAAACCACTTGTGCCATTGTTGTATTAAAAAATAAAATAACGATACGTAGCAGATAATGGTGTGTTAGATTTATAGCTAAGCAAGATAAATTGAATTCAAATTTGTACAGGGTTTTTCTTAAATCATACTCGAGGCACTAAACGAGCTTAAAAGTTGCATGCAGGAATTTTTTGACTTCTGAATAAATTTTGGGAAAACTTCAAAAATAATTGTGATAAAACGTCGTACGCAAACGTAAAGCACGCCTTAAACATTGTTTTGTACTCAAACTCATACTAAACATAGCCTATAATATAAATATCATTTATTCTTACAGCTCCAATAATTGTTCTTGTCTTTTAAAGATTTTATTATTTTTTATTTCATATCATGAATTTTGATGATCATAGTACCTATAGCTAAAAATCACGTTTAAGCGGATTTAACCCCCTTCGTATCATAAAAATATTAATGGGCTATAAACCGAATATAGTGGAGTAAAAGTAAACGATTGAGCGTATGTGAGAATCATAAACATACGATACACTATAAAACATTACGAAACTGTGAGTAAACAAATCTTTTCCGGATCATACTTAATATAAAAAAAAATGTAAGTACTGAGCGTATAGAGTGATCGATTGCTTATATATTATTATTATTATTACTGTTGTTGTTGTTGGATCGGCGAAATTTTATAATTTCATATGTTTTGGTATCAATTTTATCGTGCGGTTACATTCAAAATTGTGAGTACTGGGTGTACTACTGTAAAAACGCGGGAGCGAGACAAACGCTATTATTATTATTATTTATGCTACTCGAGCGATTCTTGCTGCAGTACCTCCACGGCTACACGTTATTGAAACATCATCCGATATCAAATCATAGATATATGTATAATAATTGAGTATGCAAATAATTATTTTTATTGTACCTAAGGTATGTTATACTGCAAAACCTCCTTTAACATCTCCAATTATTGGATAAAATGTTGGTGACCGAGTGTGTCCACTATTGAGGAGTTTCACTATATAATATTATTATATTATATTCGATAAGTACCTAATTAATAGCGATTATGAGTCGGTGCGTTCGCTCAAAAACGTCTCGCGGTTGACATGCGCACGCGACAATTCTAATACCGAGACTCGCGGCGTGTGCACAACATACGAAAATCATCTAAACCCGCCGCGGCAGGCAGACAGTACATAATATGCAGCTTTTTATCTCCCCGTCGTTCGAGTCGTTCGACCTACAGTCGACGTAAAACGTTCAACAACGATTGTAATATTTTAATTATACAGGTAATCGTTAAGATATCGCGAAGGGTAGGTACCTATATTACAATGCAAACGATCGCCAGAGAGAATTTCTAACAATTTTATGGTATAATAGGTATTATGCCCGATAATACGGTCCGTGAGTCTTACTGTACGGTGTGAGGCTTCCATTTCGAAGAAAGTACGATATGTGTGACAATAAAACGATAATGCTGTTTTATTATATTTTAATTGATAGAATTCGGAAAACGGACGAAACGATTGCAGGCCGTCGTCGTCTATACGATGATAATATTATTATACCTATCGTATAACTACGGTGGTTGTAAAACAGAAAAAAACAGTAGTTAAAAAAAAAAAAAAATAATAATAATAAATAACACACGACTTGGCCTACCCTTTTTCGGAACGGCGAGTTGGCGGAGCAGCAGCGGCTACCGTCGTCGTCGTCGTTGTCGTGTAGCCGGCGGCGCGGTCCTGCTGCAGTGGCGTCAGCCGCGGGCGATCGTACGACGGCGAGTGCCCAATATGATATCGCGACGAGCGCGCGAAGGCGAAAGAGGTAGAGGGTGCGCGGCGGCGGCGGCGGCGACGACGACCGTCGGCAGCGTTCCGCGGATGAGTGACGTGCGCGCGCGCGATCGCGTCCAACGGGCGCTGACGACGACGACGACAATATTATTATTATTATTATTATTATTGTACACGGGAGATGATGGTCGGCGCGCGTCACGGGCCAATGAATTACAATATATTATTATAAATTATTGGCGACGGCGGCGGGAAAAAAAAAAACTGTACGCGAGATCGGGATCTCGTCGCCCTGCGAGTGAAAACGAAACGACGGTCGCGGGTCGTCGGGGCCCGCGGTAAAATCGACGGCTGGTCTACATTCTCGAACACCAGAAAAAAAAAAAATAAATCCCTCGTAAAAAAGAAAATATTACATGTTACAGTATACTCGTTATAATATCGGTTATTTTGATTTGTTTTACATCGGCGGCGGCGGCAACGACCGTGGATATATTATTATTATTATGTACTTTTATTAATGCATAATATTATAATATGTGTATACAGAGAAACGGGACGAAAAAATAAACGGCAAAACGGTCGTCGGCGCAACAGTGCGCGGCGGCAAAGTTCTAAATAAAACTATCGGGTGGCCGTTAATCCGTCGGCGGAGGACGTGGGTAGTGGCGGCAGCCCGCGGTGGCGGGGTGAACGCGCTCGCTGCGCGGGCGCGCGCGCGCTCGCGTTTCGTTTACGTGCGACGGGTGGCCCCGTTACGGCGGCCGCGTTGCTGCTGATCCGGACCGCTCGTCTCCGCCGCCGGGCGGGTGGACGCCGGTGGTGGCCGTCGCCGCCGCCACCACCGTCGGCGTTGCGGTGCGCACGCGCCGCCGTAACGTTTTGACGAAATCTTTTCGGATTTCCGCCGCCGCCGCCTCGCACGCGCGGCACTTCGCATCCCTTCGGGCCTCCACCGACGCCTCCACCGCCACCTCCACGGCCGCCACGGACGGCCGACCGAACGCCGAGCGTCATCTGCATACCCGCCGATCTGGAGACGGACGCGTCTGGAACCGAACGACGTCCGCGCGCGGGCTCCCTCCAAGCCTCCCGACGTATTGGGAATTAAACGGCGATATATTAATAAACTCCTACCGGACGGTTTATAAATACCGCACGCCGCCGCCGGGCCCGTCGACTCGAGTGCCCGCGGTAAATATCGCAGCACGCGCACACCGCATTACATATTATTTATTTTATTATTAGGCCATATGCATACGTTAATGAAACGAATATATGTATATGGCGTGCATTTGGTCGACGATCGAAATCACACGTCGTCGTACTCGAACGTGCGTCCCCGCCATCGCATCTCCTATACACGCGGAGGTCGATCGTATAATACGTCTATGGATTTTTTTCCCATCGCGTCCTCGTCGTTTTTCCAAAATATTCTGTACAGATATTGACTTCAACGACGACACCGTAGTTACTGCTATATAGTCTCCTCTAGTCCTCCTATACCGCGCCTGTCGGTACCGTCACACGTTCACACGCCGCCGAGCTTATAGTACAAAATATAACACGTTATAATAATATAGTTTAAGGCGAAGCTCCCGCGGATACACTAAAAAATGACTGAAATATACCATATTATATAGCTCGAGTACCTCCTAATATACAGTAAAAAATATGAATATATTATGAAAGACAATATGTATAATATAATATTTAAGAAATATTTATTTTAACTCATAAAACAAAAGTGAAAAATTTGAAGTGATTAAAAATTAAAGTTTAATTATATACCTATAAGTAAATGCGCTTTAATTCTTTATTAGTAAAATTAATCATTAGTTTTTGAATAATACATTCAATATTTTCAACATTTTTTTTTATATATATATATATAAATATAGGACGTTATAAATGCTTGTGAATTAAAAATGATCGTTTAGCATTAACTGAAGTTATTGGGACGTATTTAAACGGCCTTATATAATTATATATTACCGAGTCTTGGTATAAATTTAATCAAACGGACCTCTTAATACGTTATTAACTTTGTGTAGTACTTTTAGTCCTGTGTTTTTAGAGAAAATATATCACTTGATTTTGTTTTTAATGTTACCTCTTTAGACCCAGGAATGACGTTAATTTGTTCTTCTAGTTCATTAATTTAAGTAAAATTCTCATAAAGCACACACTGTAGAGTTTCAGAATGAGAAAAAATGTCATCTCATTTATATTTGATTCGTATTTAATAATATCAAAAACTTTTTGAACACATTGTGGGTAGTATTCTGCTGCGAGCTTTCAAATGTTACCTTTTGATATTTCTTAAAGTTTTCCGTGTGATATAAAATGGCGACTTGCCATGCCCTTCATCTTGTAATTATTACTAGAGTGGGTAGTAAAAGTATATTTTCTATTTTTTTTTTATTTTTTTTACCTTTATATAATTGATTAAATTATTTATACTTGAAAATAATTCTATAGCTTGATTACTAATACGATTCCAAATGTAGGCCATACAACTTACGTGTTACGGGTGTATTATGTTACCTAGAATAAAAGAATATTAAATGTATTCATGATTTCAACCTGTTGTAAGGTAAAAGTTTTTTTTCAAAAAGAGCAGTACAACACGTCATTCGCGCATGAGGAGACACATCTACAATATTACATAATATGTCCATAATAATTTTAAAGTAATTTATGAATTGACTTATCGAGTTATTATTTGTTTTTCAATCATTTACTTAATACTAAAAGATAAGGTAGCCCAATATAATCCTTACTTAGTACACCTATACAAGTAAACTAACATATTTTTCTATTATTTGTATATTAATCCTATACATCCGTAGTCTCATCTACCACAACGTAAATAAAAATTGTCTCAATTTATTATTTTATGAGTCATGTCATTATTGTCATTTATTGTTCTTTGATAAAAAAAAAAATTGTCGTGTCTAGATGGCCATCAATATTATAATAGTATAATGCACAATATTACGTACAATATTATAATATATGTTATACTAATTTAGTAAATAAACCCCTATAACATTGATAATGTCCGAGAATAATATTGTGCTGAAGCAACATGATATTTTGTTTATAACGAAACCGTCGCCAAAAACGAATCAAAACAGAGTCCTACTGCTATAAATCCAAATGTAGGCGAGATTATATTCATTATCAAAATCATATAATTACAAAATTGATAAAATAGAAATAAATATTTTACAACTGATTAGGTATACCTAGTAATTAGTATTATAGCAGGGAAATTCAGTATTATATACTCTTTTTAGTCTTTACACACTTTATTGGAGCGAAACGGAGACTTTAGAAAATATGTATAACTATTCTATATCATCATAATTCACCCGATAAAAAACAAACATACAAAACATAAAAGTAATAATAATTAATGATAGATACAGTCTATTTATTATTATATTATTTTATTTATTATTATTATTTATATTATATATTTTATTTATTAATTTATACAGAATACGATGGATTAAATTATAATTATTAAAATGTATTTATACTATATATATAATATTATTTTATGCATTTAACTTCAATACAATGTTCACTAATAATTAAAATTCATTATAATTGATATTTGATGTTATATATATATATATATTTTTTTTAATTTTATTAAAAAATATAATAAAATTATTTATATTTTTTTTGTTTAGTAAACATTTCGCTTATATACTATCTGTGCAGAGTTGCGTAAAATAATAATAATTCATTTAATGGTTCACTAAAATTTAATGGACCAATCATGTTTGAGTGACCATAAGCTCACTATTGATTCGTTATAACTATATGAGTGATTGTTTATGCATCACGGCATTTATATTTTATTTACGTCACAAACTTTACTAACAATTTGTTCACGAGATGACATGTATATTTATAGCTCTTTTTTATTTATAATTTTCCATTCACGTTAATAATTTACTTAACATATAGTATAACGTAAAAACACTTCGGATTTGCTCTGCTGTACAGTTGGTAGATACTTATTCACTTGTATGTGTAGTACTGACTACTGTGTGTAGGTTAAGTTTCTTTAATTTAGTGTTTTCTTTTATTCATAATAATTAATAAGTATAATATTTGCCAAAAACATTGTCACATAGGTATTATACTAATTATAGTATTATACTATTTTATATTTATTATTATTCATTGTTACCAATTAACTTAAGTTAATAATTAGTTAAAATAATAGAGTTATAATTTAATACCAACGTATCGTGTATATATAGCCATATAGGTAACCTACCTAAATATCTAATGTGAATGGATATGAAAATTTCATAGAATACATATTATTAGTGAAATATTTCAAAATTTAAATTTAATTACCTATACTTTTTTTGCACTTATAACTTTTTTTTAAAATTCCTAATTAGCTTTTTGATCGAGAAAATGCTGATGTGATAATATATTATAATATACGATATGCCAATTTATTGGTCGATAATAATATTGCGTTCTTTTTTTTAATATAATACCTATAAAAGCAGTGTTCGCCGCGTGTGAAGTCTGCAATGTCGCTGTCGTACTGTAGGCAGCCGGTCGTAGTATTAAAGAACGCTTTTTATATCATAAAACGGTTATTTATTTTGGTTTTCGATTAGGTTAGGTTAAAAAGTTTGAAAAACGGAAAAAAAGGTTGAAAAGTGATCAAATACGCTCGTAGCCGTCGTTCAGCCGTCCGCTGCAGCTGTGGTCGAGTCGTCGTCGGTCGTTTCGCCGACAGACGACTCGCCGTCACTGACGCAAATACACCTCATCCTATGCACCAGGGTGGCGCGTACAATACCGTCGCCGGACCTAAGAGGAGAGTCGCCCGAGTCTGACCCAGCTCCGTCGGTCTCGTAATCCGACTCTGACCCTCCGTCCGCGGTCTCGTAGTCCGACTCTGACGCTCCGTCGTCCGCCGAGGCGATCTCGTTGTCCGACTCTGCGGCGGACTCGTCTTCTTCTCCGTGACCGCGATCTTCGCCCGCGTCGCCGCCTACGTACCGCCGTCGACTTTGCAGCTCTCGACCATCGCGTTTTAGCACTATTCCACCGCCGCGTACCAAACCGTATTCGGAGTTATCGTCGTCGTCGTTGTCGTCGCCGTCGGCTGCGACTGCGGACGATCTCGACAGCATCGTACGACGGTCGGTCACCGATCGCTCCGAAGTGGTAGTAGTCCGTTTGCCGGCGGACATAGCGCTTACAGTGTTTATGATATTATTATTATACGGACGTAAATACCGAACTAAACTATATGTTATATTATTATTGTTGCCTAGTTAAAATGATAGGTATCAAAAACACATAACATGAAAAAGAAATAATAAACAATAGCAGATTAACGCACTGCCACGCGTGAGTGTGTTTTAATTTCAGGCTGTAAAAAGAAAAATAACTAAATCACTAACTAAAATCCACCACGAACAGTCATTGCCGTGTTGATTACTAAATTGCACTGTACTGCACTGTCTGTAGGATTGATATAGTCATCCTTTCTTTTTTTTTTAACGCATTATTACCACTAACTTTCGGGTTACTCTTATGAGACGAAACAAAATTTACATATAGTTTCCTTAAAAGCTACATTTGTTGAAGTACGAGAAATTACCAAATTACCAATGTTTTAAATGGATTTTCTTTCGAGAATGACCCTTGTACCTAAACGTGTCAAGAGTTAAAATTAATTGGATTAACGGTGTAGTCGCCACAAATGTCCATAACCGTTGAATCGTGTTACCGGCCATTATTATAATTGATAATATAGCCATCGATAGCGTACATATAGAAATTTGGCGCCTCGACAATGGACAATGAAATAACACTCCGACATTTGAGACATTTGACAACAAACGTAGATATATAATAAGAATTTATAGGGCGTACTATAGGTGAGTAGATGACGGAGTCTCCACAATACTTATAAAAATTAATCCTCCCCCAATAATCGCCAATAAATAATAACGCCATAAATCTAACTTTGTCACAAATTTGCTTAGAACACTTAAGCCCCACAAAATTCGCAATTTATATTTTCTTTGTGTACATACTTATTAAAAATATAAAAATAAATATAATATATACATTATATATATTACAAAACTTAATTTTCCTTACCATTTTTACACAGACTATAGCACAACAACAAGCAGATTAAATATTTTGTTTTGATAAACGTATTTATTAGTTTATCACCCAATAAATTGAAATTATTATTTTTTAAATTTTTGTCGTATTAAAATATATATTTAATAACGTAAAATCGTATAGACGTATCAATATTATTGCAACCTAAAGATGAATCCAACCTTAACGATATTAATTACTATTAATCACTGTATCATAAATTTCAGCTAAAGAAAAACGGAAAACGATAATACAAAAATAGATTTATTTTAAGTTTGGTGAAAATCGGATAATGTAGAAGGTAAACTATAAAATCAATAAAACTTAAAGATAAACTTAAAAGTACGACGATATTATTTTGGCAGAGTATATGACTTGTGTGAAAAAACAAGAGTCATTGAAAAGTTATTAATTATATTAATATGTATATCTTATATTTTATATAGTGCATAATTAATAATACATATTTATTTAAAACAGTGAAATATTATAAATTACAATTACAATCAATTTTTATATTTGATTATTTAACTCGAATTTCACAATTGTTTGGTACCTATATAATTATTATTAAACGCATCGTTTACAAGGAGTTTTATATAGGCAATATATACGCAAAATATTATAAATTAAAACATAAATAGGTTACATTTTCATTTCGACATACTGCTCGATATTATATGATTTTGATGATGAAAACTGATTTTAATTTCAATACCTATGTTTACTTTGGTTTCTACTATTTCCAAAAATAATTGTTTCCCTTTATTTATCTAGAGAAGCACAATTAACTGTTGAATAACTTTTAAACGTTGATATGTGTAGATCCAAATTTTTTTTTAGTAATATTTAAGAATATCAGACAAAACATCTATTTATGGTTTAAAAATACTAATCAAGTAATTAATTCGATGAGTAGTACCTAATTAGTGCATCAAAGGAAATACAAACTACTTACCTTGTCACTAAATGGATACCATCTGATTCATTTCTTAACGTCCTTCTCTATCGCACCGGAATTTCTATAACACTTCCACATCGAGACTGATAACTCCATAACTAGTTTCGTGCAAATAACATTGAATAGAAACATGGACAGATTATTATGATCCCGAAAAAATATTATAGGTACATATTCAGTGTGTAAATGCTTTTAGTATTTGTAACGTTTATATAATATTCTATACTACGATTACTTTTAGCTTATGTAATATTTTTTAATTAATTATACTACTATGAATTCTTAACATTTTCCAATTAAATTTAATTTGCGGACAATATTATGATTTTATGAAAAAAATTATTTTAATTTTATAATACAATAACGTTGGTACCAATTATAAGTTTAAAACAATAAATTATTTATCAAATTTTAAATTCAGAGCGGAGCGATGAATGTATTGATTTTTTAATGTTGTGTGTTTTTTTTTTTGCGTGTCTGTGTACAAGAGAATGTGTCGAAATAATGCTTCAATTTCAAACTCTGGGGGTAGTTTCCGATGGCAAAATTAATCTAATTAGTGCATTGAGAAGGTCATTTTTTTAAATTCCCAATAGTTTTCAAAAGCACCGGGAAAAACAAAAAAAAATTAAGGAAAAACGGGAATTTTTACTTAAAACCAGTTTACGACTAAATCGATTCATATGGTTATAATTCAAAAACTAATCACTGTAAATACTTGAAATTTTCACCAAATTTTTGTGTCAGTGTTATCTATATACAGTTAAATTTTCAAAAAGGTTTGACTTTTTTTGAGTTATTTATAAACCACTGAAATTTTCGATTTTTTTTTGAGAAATTTTTTTTGAAGTGTCGATAAAAAAAATTTGGATGACCAAAAAATTTTGAAAATTTAATACTAGGTTCCTTATGAGTTTTTCTTATTTTAGCTAAAAAAAATTAAAAATCGTTAGTCAAAATTTTTTTTATAAGCGTTTATAGATCAAATTTTTACGAAATCTATCGAAAACGCGAAAATTTGCAAGTAATTTTGTAGTTGAAAAATCATAAAATTGTTTGTGTTTATAATTAAGGATTGAAATTACAACACTAAGTTTTCCATACATTTTCCTTCAAGTAGCTATAGTGAAAACTCGAAGCATCATTATTGAAAAAATTTTAAGCGAGTTTGAATTTTAAATTTTTACGAAATAGCGTAACGATAACGATTTATCCTCAAACGATTTTAAATATTTGTTATTATTCAAAACATATAAGTCGTAGATAATTGAAAATTTTTCCAGTTATTAAGATTGGCTTTTTATTTACGTGGTTGAATTTTCGAAATATTTTGACTTTTTTTGAGCTATTTATAGACGACTGAAATTTTCAATTTTTCTGAAAATTGTTTTTTGAAGTGTAAATAAAATTTTTTGACCCAATCAAAATACTTGAAAATTTGATACAAAGTTCCTCATAAGTTATTCTTTGAGTGATTAAAAAAATTATTGGAATGCATAGGCACAGTTTTTTTTTTATTAGCATTTTAAGTTCAAATATTGACAAAAATTCGTCAAAACCATGAATATTTGCAAATTATTTTGTAGGTATAATTCATAAAAAATTTTGTATAAGTAGTTAAAAGTTGAAAATTCAATACGAGATTTTTCATAAGTTTAGCTTATAATAATTATAAAATAACTGAAATTCTGGTGTATTCGAATCATTAAAACATAAACCACCTTTTTCACCAACCATTCGAAATGAATAATGATATCCTTGGCTGACAAATCATCTCCGTTCAGAATCGTTTTTCGTATATAATGATACCTATCATTGGATTCAAATTTAATACTCCTATAATATATTATAATAATGACCCATACGGCACCTAATGTACAGCAGAGCGGTACCCACTTACCGGCTTTTTTTACATTTGAGTTATTATATAAAATAAAGTTGTGCATTGTTCATATTTTCTGATCACGTATAACATATATATGCATGTATAATAATAATAATAATATACCTATACTCTATAACTTTTCTTTTCCATTAATAGTTCACAAACTTTTTACTTCTACTTTTCAATAGATGTTCTTTAATACACGCGGTCAAATAAAATGTTTCTGTTACTTTCGTTTTTCAAAGTAAAACTTAAATTTTTAGATAAATTGATTGAAATCAACTACGAATATAAGTACACTATGAACAATGAACATATTATATATTAACTCCGTGGAATTCATAACTTTTGAAAACATGTACCTTATCATTTTAAATATAATATTATGTTTTATGATGCCATATTACATTTTAGACAAATTATAATACCTATACCTATATGTAATATATTATGTTGGAACTATGCGATTGATAAAGATTATTCAAACTGTTCAGATACTATCAATATCAAACTCGACTGAAAATTACTAATGTCTATTATTATTTTCAAAAAAAAAAAAAAAAAAAATGCTTTTATTTGTATTCTGTTAAGGATACTTATGCAGCTTGTATTCATTGAAATCATACATAAGTTGTTAATATTTCTATGAAGAAACTTCAAAATCCAATTAAATTATATTTATATTAAATTATATTTTTATGTATATTTTTTTCGTTAATAGTAAATGACCATCACTGGTTCCGTATATCTTTTTTTAAATATAAATAAGCGAAGTACAACTACGTCAATCAAAAATTTAACATAAATATAAAACTACGAATTTCATACTAAGAAAATGACATCGAAAAGCTTCAGTGACAAGTTGACGGTATATTATTCAGAAAATATAATACTATTGATATAAATTTAAATATTTTCAGTACATGCACTTGCCGAAAGAATAATTTGATTTAGAAAGTGTTGACCATGGACGGTTTACATATTATTATAAAAATTATTATTGCACTGTATTTTTCGATTTTTTTTTTTTTATCGTTATGTGGTCGTACAATTCAAAATTGAATGACAAATTGTAGTAGCAATGATATACAAACAAATATAAATTCGACATTCAGATATTTTAAAAATGTTCCATTTTATAATAATCACCATATTATACTACAGTACTTGAAACAAGATTGCACGGTACCTTCTATAATATAATATAATTTTATTCATTCGTACATTATTATTATACTGTGTTAGTATTGGTACACATTTTAAAAGTATTTTGTATGCCATACAAATCATAAAATTAAAACACGCTTTTAGTACTATTGTCTATTTCTGCACTATTTTGTATTGGAGTATTGTCATCTACCTATCTGTATAATATTTTACACATAAAATAAAAATATTATACATACAAGAATGTCTTAATCAATGGTATCGAGAACTTATGACATTTTAAATTTTTTTAATGATTAAAACTATCTTAAAATACATTCAAAAAGTATCAGACGGGTGGTTAATAATTAGACCATGTTTAATCTACTGCCTTTGAATTCAATATATATTTTTTACATTTTAATTGTTTTTGGACCAAAAATAAAATAATATACACCTTTTTTTAAAGGATATCTATCGATAAAAGAGCTACCTAAGTACATGCATATAATTAATCATTTTATAATATTATGTATAATTTATAGTCTCGTAACTATATTAATTATTAACTAAAACAGCGATTTTTTAAATGAATGTAGTATATATTTTACAAAATCAAATCGAATTTTTTCACCTTCTTCATATTTTTTTATATAATTATGAATATACAATTATTTTAAGTTAAAATCCATTTACTCACTTACAGTGAACTTATGCTTTTAATTTTAATGTTAATTTATATCTAGTCATCTAATAACACAGTAAAAAAAATATATTAATATTGAAAAATAAAATTTATTTTTTAAATGCAAATGGAAAGTCTTGGTTAGTTGGTTACATTGCAGGTAATTTGATTTAATAAGTTTAAAGCTAATGGCTTTGGCTTTGTAATTAAAGCTAATCTCAATAAATAATAAGCTTGTGTATGATAAAAGTTGATAATTATACATAATAAAGAATACTCCTTAGTATACTTAAAATTTTTAAATACTTTAAAATACACATCAAAATTTTAACTTTGTAGTTCATACGTAAAAATATAATATACGTACCCACTTTTAAAACTAATATCTAAATATTAAAATATCTAATATCAATCTAATCCTGTACAATTTTAAACCAGAATGTATGAAAAATTTCTTTTTTTAAAGATTACTCATTAGGTCTTTTAAATTATGTCTAGTATTATGTAGGTATCATATTATCTAAATAGCTATAAAAACTACATACTTAATTAAAATAACGAGTTATTTGTACACGTAATCTATAAATGAATGTGCTCATCTATTAATATTATTTTGTTAACGTTTATACGGCGTTCCATTTATAATATATGTTTATTGCATAATATGTTATATATTATATTATTATGTACATTGTGCATATTATAGACGAGTTTTCGTGTTTGGACATTATTATTGCAATGGCCAAACCTGCGTATTTAAATTAACTAAAAACTAATTTTTTTTGTAATTTTTTTTTTTTTTTTTTTGTTATTATTATTAAACGGAGGAACTGATTTTATGTAAGGAACTACCCAAAAAATTACTCTTGATCATATGTGTAGAATAATTCAAAAGACATGTCTATAACCATGATCGATGAGTGGGAGTATTGGGTGAATAGTGGCGATAAGTAAATTTGGCCATTTTTCAATTATTATACTATCTCGTAGAAAACAGATGTTCTAAATAAATGTCTTTATTTTTTTTTATTTTTCCTTATAATGGATTACCTATAAAAAAAAAAAAAATTAAAAAGAAATTTTCTAAAATAAGATATTTCCTATGTTTCCTAAAAAAAAACAGTAATTTACTGGAAGCCTAACAAAAATTCATTTGTCACTGGTCTTCGGGTCGCGGTGATATTCATCATATTAACGGTTATCATAATACTGTATAGTGTATTACACAGTACCTACTATCGTATTAATACTACCTATCAATAGTATAAGTTGCTTAGAAATTCAATCGTGGCTTATAATTTTTTTCATTTATCGATAATTTATAAAATAATTTCGAATCATGAATAATGGTAAACTGTACACAATTCGAAAACATTGGTCAGAGTAAAAAATAATATAACAAGATTATTTGATTTTTTTTTTCTTTTTTTTGATTTCTTTCTTTGTTTAATTATGTATGTTTAAGTAAATTTAAATAATAGATATTATATATACAGTGAAACCTGTCTTAAACGAAATCGCATGAGACCAATACAAATTTCTGTCTGAGACAGGTTTCCATTTTACTGAATAAAAAGAAAAATTCCATCTTTTGAATTAAAATGTTGTACTTATTTTTAGATGCTTATAGAGTAATAAGGCCATACCTTGCATTTATTACCTACTAAAATAAGTTTATGAGTCATCAAATTCAATATTTTCTATAATTGAGTTCATTTGAATTTTAAAAGAACTTAAAATTAAAATTGTTTATATTTAACAGACTTGTCTTATATACACGTTTTTAAAAAAAAAAAATTCTAGATATAACTTAGGTGTACAGCATTAAATATACATTTAAAATGCACAAGGATAATAGCAACTCGTTTGTGAAATTATGCAAGTGATGGTAAAGTTGTTTTCTTTAAAACCATCTCTTACGAAATTATGATACAAATATTATATATAAATAAAAAAAAAATGTTTTCTGTACAAGATTTTAACTTTAATGTAAAAACCACTTTATTTTTTCGAATTTACGTTGTTCTTATTATGGAATTAAATCGTGCTTATAGAAATCGTTTCACCGATGATTTATTATGTATTTAATATTTATAAATTATGCTCTTTAGACTACATTAAATATTAATATAATATTGGCTCGAAACATCTTAGTAAACTATTGATGTCTATATAATATTATGGACAGAGTAAGATTTATTCGTACATGAAATATACAGATTATATAGGTACCTACCAAAATTATAAATTAAATATTTCAATTTTAACAATTCGTTCATATTGTTAATAAATTGTTTTTCTGTGCATTAAAACTACTTCCTACGCTATAATAATATATTTAGCCTGATAATACAATATTATAATATTGGTGAATAGGTTATAGATAATGTTAATTTTATACCTACATTACTTCTTGAAATACAAATTAATATTACAAGAATATCAAATATTATTACAATATGCCTTGCTGATTATTTTTAAGGTCAAATTTATTTTTAAATCCTTTAATGAGGTTACACGATTTTTTTTTTTTGTTCGAATCAACATTCCAAAACGAATATATTTATAATAAATGCACAAATTTTTATGACATAAAATATTACATTCAATATTATATTTCGAGAATCAGCGATTGCCACACACTCGAATAGTTTTTAATTATTTTAATTAATTATAATAAAATTGAAATTCTTTCAATTAAAATAAAAATAATAATTTTCAGCATTGTATACATAAAATATTTAATCGTATACGGTATACAAAAATGCGATAAATTAGGTAATATGTTCAAAACTGGAATTACTGCCATTGAACCAATCTAAAGTAGGTATTTCAATTGAATCCGTAATAATATGAACGTAGGTAGTTTCGAGTGACATTTTTTTTTTTTTTTTTTATAGAATATTATTATATAAGAATATATAAGGTCAATATTTTTTTCAAACGGCATTGCGATAATAATGACATTTTGTGTTTTCTAAAATAAATAATAACTGACGTGCACTATCTCGTCAGTTATTGTAAGGATTTAAAGCCTACATTCGTATGCACTGTAGATATAAAGTACTTAAAATGAGTAATAATAATAATATATTATCAATATATTAAAAACACACGAAGACGATTAAAACGTTTATTGTACATTTTTTCAGAGGCATTATTATACACCATATATATATATAGGTTATGATATCTACGGTAATATATAATAACTATACCTACCTACATGTAAGAGAGATCTTTACAATCGTTCAGTCGTTGTATAACATATTAAATACATTATAAATTACGATATATATTAGATAGATGGTATGATATATAATATTATACTTGTACGCATTTGTGTGCATTTCATAAATATTGATACCTAGTGTTTTTTAAACTTTCTTGTCACAGCGAACACCTGCAATATATACGAATACTATTACACCAAAATGTCAAATCAACTCTGAATATTTACTTATAATAAAACCGGACTATACGGACACGATAATTCCCTGAATTTATACTTCTTGTTATCTAACAATCCAATAAGCACCCATCTAGCTATATGTTGTGTATTTTGTGTACCTATCGTCTGCCGACTACTTCCGTCCTCCTATAATAGAGTTATATTTTTTAGGGCAAAATGCGTTTATACAGTAATACGAGTAGGTACTTATAAAATACTTATACACACAAATGCGTGTTGTATTATAATACGTATATAATATACACGTCGTCGGGTTAATACTATATTGAACTGTGCAAACAGACGCGCATAATGTACACAATATCTACACACGAAACGTTCATAATATATATTTTATTAGACACGATCGGAAAACAAAAAAAATGAAAACAATATTATTATACCATTAAAAGAAGACGTCGAGTTAAAAACGTTTTTCAATAAATTGCGTATCCATATATTATTATGCTGGCTGTTCATAGCAATGATTTATAATATTAAAGCGTATTGAGCTTTATTGTATTCTATCGAAAACAGATTAAACAATAATTCGTTGATATGACAGTAGGTAGTAATCAAATAAATATAAATGTACCTAATAACTTCTTTTTTTGTTTAAAAGTTCTACATGTTAAATATTTTTATAGTAGATGGGTATATCTATAACCCAAGTACCAATCTAGTACCTGCTATAAAACAAAGTATATTTTCAAAAATGTACCTATAACTTTATAAGATACCTACTGCAAAAACTCGCACAAGCCAAACCTGAATTATTGTTATTTTACATTTCAAAGTTATATTATAAACATTACATTTATATTCATTACACTATTATGAGTTCGTTTAAGCTAAAAGTGATCAAGATTAAAAAAAGAAAACTATACCGTACTTAAATATTGCACCAGTTTTAGCATTTTTTAAATGAGTTTTTTATACATATTATGACTGCAAAAACTATAAAATAACTTGTTCGAAGTACCACGCTCGTATTTAATTTTTAGTCGATTCATTACTGGGCAATAAAAAAAAATTTGGAACGAATTTCTGGCACGAGAAAAAATCCAACAATGTTGGTAGGTACTCAGTTGAGAATCTAATTGGGTAGTCACGTCATATCTGTACGTGAATTTTTCTTGTTAGAAATGCAAAAACAACAAAGTCAATCTTTTAGTAATATTCTATTATATTTTTTATCATTTAAATATTTATTGTATTTGAACTATTAACAACATGGATGTGACCTATACATTTATAACAAATTGTATTTTCAATTTGAGTTCAAAATATTCATATCGTATTTCCTTATACGTTTTAACACTTAAGATAATTATTACTATCATAATACCTATGCCGCTATATAAATTCATACAATTTTTAAAATGTATAGTTATTATGTTCATTAAATAATAATAATAATAATATTAGTAATTAACTCTAATAAAAAGCTTAAAACTTGGCATAGTTCCTTCTTCAAAACTATATTTCTAGACTTTTCTCGAGTTGACGTAAACATTTTACAATCACCATGTTAATATAAATACATAGTACGTACATATCTAAGCCAAGAACAGTACAGCATATTATACTATAAACTACATTGTTAATTTTAATCAAATATTACGAGTGAATATGACTGGACAGTGAACAACTGTATATAGAATAATTATTTAGCAAAAACTAAAAACATATCATAAAGGTGCAGTAAATTAATAGCCAACTTATTTTATTTTATCAAATAGCTTAATTTAAATAGATAAGTACAAGCAATATTCTGAACCACGTCTGAATAGATCATATTGTTTTATTTATATATTTTATATTTATATTAGTTTTAGATAGATTATTATAATAACTTTAACACATAAATACCAAAGTAGCTAAGCCAGATTTCTTATTATAATTATTCTTTTTTCAATTTTAATAACTAACTTTATAGTAACTTCAATTACTATAACATAATTTTTAATTCGAATTTAACACTTATTTAA
>VUJU01001211.1:5413-19381 GCA_009835225.1 Aphis craccivora
AAGTGGGTTACTGTAATGGATATGTTAAATTTAAATTAAACAGTATTATAATAATAATATATAATATAATAGTTAACAAAAAACGATATTAAGTGGAGACGGGTTGTCAATCCTATTCAAACCATAATCTTAACCTAACCTAACCTAACCGTGGATACCGATCCCGACGCTCCGGTGGAAAGTGTAACATCTACAGATAGTGAAGCTCTTGCAGGAGATGCAGATTTAGAGTTGGTGTCTCGTCTTGAGGAAGTACAGTCAATAACGTCGGGGCCTTATTGGTTCCAACCCATAACACCAGAGGCGGTAGAGGAGTCTCCGTACGATAACGACGATTAAGAGGTAACCTTTGTCTCTGGCTTAGGCGATGAGACGGTGCTACGACGACAAAAAAAACGTCGGTTTCTGTCGGTTGTCAGGAGTGCTGTACGATGAGCATTCAGGACAGTTTGCTGTGGATGTGTAGATGAGCAGAAGAAAAACCGATAGACATATGTCGGACAGTAGCGACGGCGGCAACAGCAATGGTGCAGGTTCGGGTAAATGATGGTAGCGGAACGGATGTCCGCGACACCGTGCACCGGCGGTCGACGCTGCGACCGGTCGCAAGACGTGCTTGCAACCGGCCGCAGCGTTTCCTATCTGGTGCATCCGGTCTAGCGGCATCGGTGGCCGGCAGTTCGAACTCGACCGGCGGGGCACCTGGGCGAAAACAATATATCGGACACACGAACCAATGCGGTGGTTCGCCCCGAGTTTTAGCCCCGAGACAGCCGTTGCACCCGAGTTTCCGTCATTGGCCGCCACCGCCGCTATACCATGTCCAAGTTCACGACATTATCAGTCTGCAGACTTCAAGAATTTTTCTTTTCCATCTGGACCTCTCACAATAGCTTTTTAAGTGTTTTTTGGTTATTTTATACCTCTATTTGTTTTGTTATAAAAATTATTACCTTTGTTATATTACAATATAAATTTTTTTGTGTACCTACATAAAAAATAACATTGTTTTTCATATTTTAATTACTTATTATTTATATTGGTACCAATACATGTCTATTATTTGAGTTGAAATGGTTTACACCCAATAAGAAATTTGGAGATCTATCGCTCTATAGAAAAATAAGTTTCTAATGTAGTGCATATCACAACTGCTCGATGTACCTAATGTGATTTGTTCAACTTAAATTCAAGTCGCATTTTTGTATTAAACTAGAGAAGTATTGTTTATAGTTAATTATATTATTATTAGTATTTAATAAATATAGTATTTAATAAATATATAGTATATATATATATATTATATTATTTACTATAAATACTGTAAAATTATGGAAATAGGTTCATATGATAAAAAGATAATCTCTTAAAATTAATCAACGTATTTCTCAACATCATTATTAAAATGTGTAGGTACTCGTAGTTTGGAATTTATAAATTTTTTTGTATAATTAGCCATTGTATACCAACCATCATAGAATGAACAGTCCATTTTTATTTGTATTCAGCGACTTTTGATGCGTGGTCATCTTGACCAAATTTTGAATTCGGGACCTCGCTCATACAAAAGAAAATAGAAAATAATTATCTATTACTTATTAGTTATTAGTTTAAAAAGTTGTTGAAATATATTTTTATATATTTACCGGTGTGTTTTTAAAATAACAATGAACCATCTGTAACTTGGATGTATATTGTCTTATATGACAGAAATAAGTTTTTTTTTTTGGATTTGTTTTTGAGAACAAAATAATAGCATTTCTTTGTAACATTTTGGACTCCATATCTGAAAAAGAAATATTTTAGCAAAAGATAATCATTTAAATACATATTTATATACTGGTACATGTATACAATACATCATATTGTCTAACTCATATAATATTGCTATCATACAACGTACATAGTACCTACATATTTAATTACTTGCATTTTCGATTATTGATAAGACATTTCCAGGTTCGTGTTCTGATAGTTTTCTTTTTAACTAACATTTTTTTTTATGGTTTATTGAACTATATAACATATATTTTTTTTCAATACATCTTGGATTGCCTGTTTTTGATAAACCTTCATAATTTATCACGTTTACATAGCATGTCGACAACAACGATAACATCCACTCTAGAAACTTCTTCTCATTGCAACTGAAAAATCTCTAAAATACATTAACATTATTATATGATTAATTACACAATTATTCTTATTTTTTCTATTTTAAATATTTTTTGTATCTAGTATTAAAAAATATACCTATGCTTTATTCTCTAAAAATTATTACCTACTCATTATAATAATTATGTTGTTTGGTTCATAGATGTTTTGGCTGTTATATGATACAATAATACTCTTTTTCAAAGAATGATAAAGTTAAAAGTGTTTCAAAAAAAATTATCAATCTGAAAAATATTTTACCTACTTACCAAAAAAAATATAGGCAATAAGCATAACAATACAGTGAACTATAATTAAAATCTAAAATAGCAAAGCCTTTGATTAATTATAATATCGTCATCAACTCTAATATAATAAAGCATTTCTCAGATATAGGCATCGATTTTTACAATACCTATCTAGATACTTGTAACTAGACGTTAAAAATCTAAAACTTTAAAATTCACCTTAATCGTTTTCAAAATATCAGACATGATAATACCTATTTATATCACCACTTTCGTGACAACAATATTTTGTAATGACCGTCACAATGTATAAACTATAAATCAAAGTGAATTTATAAATCTATCTTGGTACAAATATTTTTCCCGTACGATAGCCTTCGAATACCCACCGACGATACAGCCAATGAGCCAACTAACGCTCCTAGACCGCGCGTGACGTACCAAATTATAATAAAATATTAATAAATTGGTCCTGATATTAGAAACCCTTGTGACTTGTTGGTTTTTCACCTGCACTCATCGTCATCGCACACTTTTAAAAAAAAAATTTGTTTATATCCTCATACATTGCAATATTTATTTATTTAATTGGATTTCACATAAAAAATACTGGGTCTAAAAGACTCGCGTTATTAAAATTGAATAAAAAGTAAACCATAAATACATAGAAATATGTATACCTAGTAAAAAATGCAAACATAATTTATAACAAAGTATATAAAAATAAATTAACACATACTTAATTAAGTATACAATTTATAATTAACAGTCTCTAGAAATGATTAGAAACAATAGAAATACAATATATCATTGAATCCTAAAACGACAAACCTTATAAAAAAATATAAAATACATGACCGAAACGTTCATTTCTTCAAGGTTATTTTGTCGTTTAACTTTAACCGACACTTCATAATGAAATCATTATTATAATAATATACCTAACAAATTTTAACTTGCTTAAAAACTAAAATAAAAATATCGTAAAAACACAGATTATATTCTTATCTTTAAGTTCAATAATAGGTCAATTGACTCTATTGTTTATTAAAGGTTACCTACTGCAAAAAATTAATTTACTCTAATATTATTAATATTAAAATTAACAAAAGTAACACCACAAAATCGGTTCAAATAAATATCAATTTACTGTCGTGCATTTGTTAGACGGAGCAGGTGTGCCATCCTCTTAAAAATGAGTATATTTTTAAAATACATAACCTATTCATAAATATTTAAATAAAAAAATATAGGTAATAGAAATTACTGCCAGCTAGGTGCACTTATCACAATATATATATTTTTTTAAGTTTCAATAACAATTCCATCTTCTTTGTAAATATACATAATACACAAGTCATTTTTCCGTTTTGGCTGGTAATAATATTATTATTTAAGTTTATCACTTCTAACAAAATTGTTGGTAAACCTGTTCGCAGTGTTTGATTTAATAATATAACTTTATACCTAATAGGTATATTTAATATTTATAGTAAGTCGATTAAAAATAGTGTGCAGTTTTTGCTTTAAGGCCTTTTTGAAACCGTAATCACGAGTGTGCGATTTTTAGATGGAATACAATAAGTGCAAGCAATCAATACCAATAAACTATAGGTACAGTAGTCTTAAAATCTAACCGTTTAGTATTTGTCGCACACAGTGACTTATCTTATCAATAATATTCATTTATCAAATCACGTCAATATCGTTTAAATCCGTAGTTCTAAAATCATCGAACATAACTTCATGAACTGAAAATAGGTAACTATAACAAAATATATTTGTGAATATTTTAGATTGAGCACTATTCTAAAAATAATATTAGATCCTAGATGACTATACCTAGATATATAGAAAAAATGAATAATATACCTAATGGTAATAACTTCTGCAGTAGGTACCTATATATTTACACTATATACGTATTAATTATAATATAGTCTATTAAATAATTATTATTACTGTTTATAATACAAACAATGGAATATGCTATATGAAATATAATTAATTACCACGCCAACAAAAATATTACACAACTTGTAGTCTGCAAAAAGTAATAAAATATAAAATACACTTAGCCATTCTTAATTAAAAGGTTTATTTTATGTTATTGTGTCTTACCTAACCTAACCTTATCGATAGGCTAAAGGGCATAAGTGTCAATTTTTCTCTTTATGTATACGTAATAAAATTAGGGTTTGGATTTATCTGTTCTAGACGCTGATATAATATAGAAATGTAAAAATAAAGTTTAAAACACATTTGTTATAAAAAAAAAAAAATTAAAATACGCATTTATGAAACATATATACAGGCCACAGACATAAATTCGACAGCAATAATCAATAGGTAGATAAAAACACTGATAACCTGTAAAAATCGAAATAAAATTGAAAATTTTCGTTGACAAAAATTAAACTTAGAATGAATAACAGAAAAAATAATATGAAATAAATTAAGGTATTAGGTAATTTTACAATTAAATTCAATACTATGACCTAAACAATTTCGAAATAATAAAATATTCAGTACTCTTCACATTCTCCAAAAGTTTTAAAAATATTTTTATTTTTTTACTAACGAGATTTTTTGTGTAGTTTAAAGTTCAAATTTGGACGAAATTATATGTATAAACGATGATTACATATAAATTATAAAAATTAAATACCAATAATATAATAAATGTAGTTTTTAGGAAAAAAAATAATTAACCTACCGTAATACCAATAATAATTGAATTCAAATTGTATACACATTCATTACAGTAACCCACTACAGATGGGCGGCTTTCATTTGGTGAAATACTGAAACGTACACTGCCCTCTAATATGTCTAATACCTATATCGTTTAGGTTAGGAACTTAGGACGGTTAAATTTTGGGAAATATTATGTATATTGTATATATTTAATATATACATGTATTATCATTAAGGTGAAATTTATATGGACTAATTTACGTTTTCCTTTACATTTTTAGGACTTTCAGTCAATTTTAACTAGTAGGTATAGGTAGTTAAAAATATGTAATGAATGTTATAAAAATTGTCGTATATTACTTCTTTCACAACGTACACTACGGTTATATATAGTATTATTTATAGTTATTTATTCACAAATTCACGACTTACACTGATGGTACATTCATTGTTTTTGCCAACTATTATATTATTTATTAATTTATAAATTCGCCCAAACAATTAGTTTCTTTCCCGGTTAAATAGTTATGTTATACTCAGGTAAATTTTGGACCATTCACACAAATGACGACCATTGACACATATACTATACAGCAGAACAGTACCAACTTGCTCACCTTTTTCTACAGATCTTGAGCCGATGTCGTATAAACATATATAATATATAACTTTAGGACAAACCAGACTACCTATATACCATATAATAATTATTTCATAACAAAAAAAACATAATCTTAACAGTTACAAACTCTTTACATAATTGTTTTTCGTTTATTAATGATTGACGCTATAATATGCTGCAGGGTCTGCTTACCCATATATGTATATACATATAAACTATATATACTACTCTACTTCCACACGCCGGAAGTATCACATGAATTATTTACAGGGTGATTTAAAAAGTATACTTATACCTCAATTTATTTTCCGTTTCAAATTTCAGCTTTTAGAATTTTTAAACAAATTTAAGCATAATATTTTCAGACAACTAAATTTTTTTGTCCTGTAGTAATATCATTTATTTTTTAAATAAGAACCGATTTTTTTTTTTACTTTAAATTAAGAGATTTTTTTATTGTATAATAAAAAAGGTTTTGTTTTTAATTTACAAGTATATTGAAATATTCCAAAAATCAGAATTTGGTTAAGATATTATCAAAGGAAAAATTAGGGTGATCATACTTTCTGAATCACCTTGTGTGTATTAAAAAATAAATATGTGTACTTATTATAATATTCACATGTCCTTATATAACACCTACATAATTACCTATATAATACGATATTATCATAGAACATTATTAATAAATATATTATATATATGTCTAATAGTATATACTATATAATATAGCAAAATATCATTAATAATTTATATGATATATTAAACAGAGTCTCTTCACTAATTAACCAGCGCAGCTACACACAATTCAATAGCTACCTATGTAATAAATATGTATTATAATATTATGTGAGGGTGTATACAAATATTGTAATATATATACAATATACAGAGTGATTTACCGAATACAATTCTCACGCTCCTCAACCCTCAATATTATAATGCATTAAATCGAATTCTGGATTTTCAAATTTTTAGGCTAGGTAACTCAAAAATGATAATTTTGAATAACTTAAATGTTTTTTATACCATTTAAGGAGTATCATGTAGTGATATAAATTTACTTTTATTTTCAAATGCAAACAACAACTGTTAAGAGACTTTATTTTAATGTTAAATTGTTGAATGCCACATTGTTTAAATCTACAGTTGTACTGATACAACCTAAATAAAATTTCTAATGAATATAGTGTCTACATTTTACATTTAAAGTTCTTAATAATGATTTCATATAAAATATAAAATAAGATCAATGTGTTAATTTAGTCTAATATTAATATATCCAAGACAATTATCAAAAAATATATGCAGTATGCACTTAAAATAATGATATTGCTTTGATTTTCAAATTATAAAGCTTTCAAGCCTTCTTTATAATTTTTAAACCTATTGTATAGTGGACTATATTATATTTTTAGATATTTTACAGTAACTACAAATAAAGTTTAATCATTCAGAAATTGAATTTCGTTTAAATTTAAATTTATAAATACAAGTAGGTAGGTATCTATATCATTATTATGAGTTAAAAATTCAACCATCCATTTAACAATTTATAGTGAGAAGTGCGTGGTTTTCGACTGAAAAAAGATTATTATATCTGTAGTTTCAAATTTAATATAGGTACCTATAGTTAATAGGTACTCATTGAATAGATTTAGGTATTCCAAAATTCAGAATTTAAAGGGACAGAAAAACGGGGGTGAGCATACTTCGATGAATCATCCTGTATAATATATACGTACTGTAGACAAACAGTTTTCCACCTCCCCGTCCCTCATTCACTAAAGCTCAGCTTTTGTCAGCAACTTGGACGCCCCCTCTCTTGCTGTCTATCGTCGACGTCGTTGTCATCGTCGTCATCGTCGACTCGTCTCCGCGCGTTCCCGTACAGAGTTGATTTCCAATCCCATAGCGATTATCGTACAACGCGCACGTCGGGCCATGTATATATAGGCGTGCGCGTCGCCAAACTGCCAATTAAAGTCTGGAAGCGAAGCGAGCCGTGTGTTATCGACACCGGAGCAGCGCAACGCGCAACGCCCCCAGGGGGATCCGGTGCGCCATATCGGACGTTCACGCGCCCTCTCCGCCACCGCCGACGCATCACCCGCGTCCTGCAGGACTTCTCGCCACCCGAACGGCCCGAACCATCCGTCCACCCATCCACCCACCATATAACTCTATTCCGGTATATCGCATGCACGATATAGCATAAAAGTCATATATATATATTTAATCAACAGACGGGCGAGTGGTCGGCTTGCGTATTATATACATGTATAAGTGGGGCGGGTGTGGGTGTCGTAGACCTTCCCTCGTCTCACCGAAGGTTAAGCCTTTATATTATATATATTATCCTCCTGAACCTTTTGTCAGTACTTACGTGCGTTAAATCCAAAATCGAGCGCCCTGCTTGCTGCACTCTCCACGCGCGGTGCGTTTATGGCGCGAATATTATATGCGTTATCTGCAACACCTTTTTTGACGCAATCGGGCCGACCAACTAAATACTTTTACCCCTCTCCGCTGCCCCGAGTTTCTAGTTAAGCCCTACCCGAGTTTGGCACACAATATATTATATAGTATAATAGTATATAATATATATAGGTACAAAATAAAACGTTTATTGTGATGCACTGTAAAAGAAAGCTCACGCTGCTAAATTACCAAACGAAGGACAGAATAAATAAATACATAATAATATAGAGTAGTACTGTAGAGTGTAGACGATGTGGACTGTTGCTAATTGCTGTATAATATATGTATATATTATATAATACATATGTGCGTGTACATATATACCTAAACATAATATTTTATGTATATATGATTTACAACTATTGTACCAATATGCGGTTATACACTGCAAATGTGTGTGAGTTGATAAAAAATTAACTGGAGTTAGTTAAGTCATCGTTATGAAATCTGTATGTTTAGCTAATTAAAAAAAAAAACTCTAAATGCTTAAAGTTAACTTGGAAATAAATATTAACTCGTAATCAATTAATTATCACCTATATGTCCTATAATTTTAATAATTATCACCTATACATCACATTTAATTTTTAAGTAATAAAATATTTTATATACTGTGATTAAACAAAATAATAATTAATTTAAATAATTAACTACCTACAATTATTACCTATAAACATAATAAAATATGTATCAATTATTTAATATTAATTTTCAAATTGACTGGAAACAATATCTAGTAAGTACCTATGGTTACTAAATATTATATACATTTTTTAACTAAAGATAATATATAATTTAATTAATTAATCTACAGAATTTTAACTAGATAATGATTATTGATTAACCCCGCAATAAACTATTAATATATAAAATATAACCTACTACGAGAATTAATATTCTTATGATATCTTTTGATTTTCGGATAAATTTATATTAGTTATTTATTTTTATTTGTACCTAGATAAATTATATGTTCAATATAGTCATGTTTTTGTAAGCTACTTCTAGTTCTTACCTAGTAACCTTATCGTATAATTAAATCACAATATATATATATATATATGTGTATGTATTCACTAGGTACTGTCAAACTAGAATATCCCCTTAAAAATCATAATATGCATACTTCGAGTGTAAATAGTAATTTATTTGTATTAATAATTAAAAAAATAATTTCAAATTATTAGATTATTAAAAAATTGTATATAAATCATTTTATATTTTGGGCGGATCGATGAAAGTACATTATTGATTTTACAATGATGTGTAGATGTATGTTTTTTGTGCATGTCATCAATTTTTGGGGCAGTAAAAATGTACGATTTTAAACTTTAAGGATGATTTCTAATAGAAAAAGAAAGAAAAGGTGAAAAATTATTTTTTTATTGAGTACCTATAAATAATGTTTTTAAATAATCTGTTTGAGTTTAATTTTGTACATATAATTTAATGTATATATTACATCAGTCTTGATAACTCAAATTTCAAGCGATATAAAAATTAATTCGACTTATGCATTTTTCGAGTTATCAAAACTCAACTGTATATTATATCTATAACAATATACATAGATGTTAGTTTACATTCAGGTGTACTATGCATATTTTTTTATACCTCAATTTGTGTAGAATTTAACCATTTTAGGATATATAACCATATCATTCTGATATACTAATATGTATCATACTTGAAAGTACGTTAAATGGAATGATGAGTTTATAATATTATATAATATATAATTATAGCTCCGTTGAATATTATGTATAACAGTATAACTATATAGTATCTACTGGATTTCAATAGATCTACTTCGGTAGGTAGAATTAATTTATAGGCGGAAGATAATATGTGGTTTATATATCTAACTTTATAACCACCAATTTTTTATTTTATCATTTAGCCGTAGATAGCATCTTTAATGTTTCATCTATAGACTCGTGCGGGAATTTAAAAGCACCGCAATTATATAAGTGGACTAAATGAATTAGTTACGTTAGGTGAAAACGAAAAGATAGGTAATATAATAACCAAGTGTAGGCAACATGCAGTCCATATACATGGAGTTGGTTATTAATTGTATTAATATATATTTTTTTAAATTTGCTTTAAATTGATTCATAAAGGTATTAGGTATCATAATCTTATTAGCTGTTATAATGTCTAAAACTTATTAAAAAATAATATAAAAATTGATAAATTAAAAACTAACAAGTAGATATCTTAATTTCTTTATTTTGCTTATATTCAGACAAGCTTATAATATGTGGATTTTTAAAAATATTATAAACAATTCCAACGTTTTATAAACTAGTTTTTACTTTTACCTTACACAATTATTACTACCTATCTAATAGCCAATAGGCACTATTAGGTATTATTATTAATATAATTCATTGTATTTAAGAATTTATTTAAATATTTTATATATACATTATACATAATATAACAAAATATAAAATAAGTTCCATTATAGTATTATTATAATAAAGACATGTTGATATAGATATTATATAGGTAATTGATGGTTTGTATTGCCCAGGTTTTATTTTCTACAAATAATAAATAGAAAATATAACTAGAAAATGCATACGATTATATATACGATATTCGTTATTTTTTTCTTATAATAAATTAAACATGTGGTACTTATCTGAAGTTTCATCTTGTAAAATAATAATTATGACATGCACGTGTAGACGGTGTAGTATACAAGGACATCACGAAAAATAGCGCGTGTCAGTCGCACTATTATCAAAAGAAGGGGATGGTATTTTTACTATTATTACACGCATCATAAAAATATAGTGAAACAAATATAATAATACTGTGGACAAGTGGCAATTATCACTATGACATCCTTGTTCAGAATACCATGTACAGTGCACAACGCATGTGTAGTATATGTAAAATATACATATAAATATATTAGGTATATTATACATTATTTGGCCGTTTTTTGTGTTATTATTTTGAAAATGTTTTGGAAAAGGTGGGAATAAATAGTAACAAAAAATGGTGGATAAATGCTTGTATATATATACAGAGAGGAGGGAACATCATCGAAAGGTAGTAATTATATTAATTTATATATATATTGCTAGGGAATATTTAGAATGTGACAGATGGTTATCTTGTGTAAAGGGGTGTAGGTAATAAGTGACGATCACGATAGATATTGAATTGCCCAGGTCATCTAAACAACCTATTCGTGACCGATTGGGCATCACTTT
The DNA here is from genome assembly GCA_009835225.1 of Aphis craccivora. Classification (NCBI taxonomy): domain Eukaryota; kingdom Metazoa; phylum Arthropoda; class Insecta; order Hemiptera; family Aphididae; genus Aphis; species Aphis craccivora. The sequence goes on from VUJU01001211.1 coordinate 16,846, forward strand.
AACCCTACATGTATGTATATTATATATTTCTCCTCATATTATATCAATTATTGCATATATTTTTTTAATGTTCATAAAAAAGTAAAATAAAAATAAATTAATATTAATGTAATATGGATATTTTTTAAAAACAAGATTATTTATCTATATTTTATATTTAATTATAATCTATTAATTGGTGTGAATATGAAAAAATCATTCATTAAATAAAAGAAAGGTACTTAATTATTAGGTAACACTTACAAATAATTCAAATGACAAATACGCGTATATATAAGTATATATTATATACGAGTACATTTTGTTGGTAGTTGGTTGGTATGGAGTTTTCATAAATTGTGCTGGGTTATCAATTGAAAATAGATTATTTACCTAATTATTATGTATTTTTAATATCCAATATTTTACTAATCGATGTTTTGTAATTTACTTACTTATGTATATATTATTTTCTTAGCATTCATATTTGCAAGCAAACATGAATTTTGTTAAAGAAATCTACAAATTCAGTAATATAAGAATAGATATTCGTCATTTCTGTCACTACATTTAAACAAAATAACATCAAAAATGGTATTTTTGTACCTATTTTTTAAATACAATTTTTTTATGTATACCTATTATGTCATCTCTTATCTAGTTATCTATTTCTTTTGTGAGGCCAATGATCTATCAAAATTATATGAAGCCATCATAGCTTGGCTGACCTGATATGTAGTTTTATTTATGGCTATTTAACATTAAGTAGATAGGTACTAAACTATTAACCGTACAATAACATTTTAAGCAAGTAAGTACTTACTATATATATAAACAGGGAAAACTGACAAGTGATTACAGATTTTAAAATAAATTGTTAAAAAAGTATTGTTTACGACTTATCTTTCTGAATATTACCCAAATCTAAGTCTAGGATGGCCATCAAGAAATTTCAAATTGAACTAACCAATATAGGTGTGTAATATTTAATATTTATAGATATAATATATATTTATAATATCTAATAAAACAGAATAATATATTAATATAATATTCGGAGCATAATAGTTCGATTTCAAATACTAAGGATTAATTACAGAATCTTAAAATTGAATATTGAGTCCCGTAATTTTACACTATGTACACTATGTACATTATTGTACACTACATTAATATTTTCCTTCACATTTAAAAAAAAAACTAAGGATGACAGTCTATAATTTATTTTTGACTACAGGCAGAATTAAAAATGTTTTTTTTTTCCAATAAAAATATAAATTTTTTTTTTAATAAATATGTTAAAATCTATAATATACCAGAATACCAGATACTTAATATATATTTATCTTAAACAGATCCGATTGATATGTGTTTATAACATAGCATTGCATAATTGTTATTATAGTTACAATTATTATAGGTAGGTACATAAATATAATAATGTACTAATGTATAAAGTAATATAATATATTATATTAATTACGACAATATTACTTATAACATATACCTATTCAAATTTTCAGAAGTAAAATTTACCATAATATACCTATTTTAGTATTATATTTTATGTGATTGTTATAGCACAATATTATATAATATCATACTTTTACTGGCTTTACTTATATTTTATATTATTATGTGTGATACATAAGTACATAACCTTCGTTAATTTTTTTTATAATTCAAATAAAAATAGAATTCAAAACATAATATTTACCTTTTTTAGATTTTAGAGATTTTATTCAAGTAAATATTTTATTGTAGACTTGTGATTTTTTTTTATTGTATGTTGTTAAAAATACTAGAATAAAATATTATATGGATTGACAATTTATTAAATTAGATTATATTTATTTATTTATATATAGTTGTTTTTTAGATTAATTTGTAGGTATTAACATTTTTTTTAACTTGTACTTTTCCGAAATAATTTGGCTAAGTATTATATAACATGCATTATTAATTAACTCTATAAGCTATAGATTGTTGGTATATCTATGTGTATATTACATTCAATATTTTATTAATAATATTATTCGAATGAGTAGACAAAAAATTATCAAAAAAATTGTATTTAATTGTCTTGATCTACCTATATCAACGTAAGTATTCTATGCAGGTTTCTTGTATACTTAAGTATATTTTTATTGTACACAATAAATCATATTATACCAAATGATTTATAACATTTAAAGGGAATTGAGAAGGCAATAAATGCAATAAACGAGGAATTTCCATTTAGGTAAAGGGCGCCAGAAATTGTTCGGTGGTCGTCAAGGTGACGCGTGCCAAGTGTTTAGACACGGATTGGCCGCTCGTGTACCCCTCTTTTGGTAGGCGGGTTCTGGGTTGGCGCTACCGTATCCGTGTAACCATCAAAAGCGTAGTGAATGTTCAGGCAGCTGTTATTCTTTACGGTTCATGATCAGTCGCTGCTACGCATAGATTAAACTAGTATTGCAGTGCATGAACATCCTATCACATCTCATATTTTCATAAGACTATTAGCTACCTACATAATCAAGTAAGTGAATGTTGGATACTATTAATTAATTGT
>VUJU01001211.1:19431-64201 GCA_009835225.1 Aphis craccivora
CACTTCTATATATTTAAATATAGGTACCTATGGCGGATTATAGTTATATTAAATTACTTTATACAACTATATACCTAAGTAGTATACCTAATTTGCAATTAAATTCATAAGACTTATATCGAAAAATAAACAAGAAATTATCTAATACCTACATTATAATTTTTGTTGTATGTACACTATTTTTTAATGTATACATATTATTAGGTATGAATAAATCAAGTTTGGATTCATTGTAACCTTCTAGTTTCTAAATTTTTCCATTTTTAAGTAAACTTATTAGAATATCTGAATATTTATTAAAATGATTGTAATCAATATCCAGTATGCAGGACCGTATTACCGCTTACACTGTTTAGGCTAAAGCCTAGGGCAGAAAATATTAAAGGGCGGCAAATTTTAACGGTCGAAACGAAATAGCAAATTTTACCTATGTAAATTAGGTGTAAAATTTATTTTAGCCTATGGGCGGCGAAAACCTTAATCCGGCCCTGCCAGTATCTATAATATAGTATATTATACCTAGTATATAACAATATCTCGGAACAAAAATCAATCATATTCAAGCAAAGATAAAAATAATTACATACCTTTAAGTAAAATACCTAAGTATGTTTTTATATCAATTTTTAGATTTTAAAATAGATACAGCTATATGCCTATATTATAATACTCAAGTTCAAACCATTTACTAATTTTGAAATATTTTAATTAATAGAAAAGTACACAAAAATATAGATGTATGTGTTGATATATTGCGTAGAGATTTCCAATATTGTTTTCAAATAATTTAAAATAATTTAATACCTATAGGTAATCATTGTCCAGTAACAAAACTATATTTTTTAATTTGTATGGTTTTCAGTTATACAATTCATGTATAGGTACTTGAAGTGTTGTATTGAAACTATCCTAAAAAAAAAAAATAATAATAATAATAAATATTTTTATTGATTTTAAATTATAATAATGCATTATAGTGGTATTTGATGATTATCTATCATTATTATAATATGGGTATCAGAAAAATACACAATGTCTCTGTAAGACTGTAACATTAAAATATATGTTTAGTGAATTCTAGTTTCAAGTTTGATTATTAAGAATTGTCTATAACAGATGATTATTTGCATTTATAATAATTAATTATAAACGTCTTGTGTGGTATACACTATACATATAATGTTAAATGATATATACACCGGATACAGAAATGCGAATTGCCGATAAAGGTACCATCAATCTATTAATACAACACGACGTATACGTCGTATATATATACTACCTACTATATAAGCATCATTCTACCTAATAATGAAATATATTACATCAGGATAATCAGCGGTTCTGAAACTATGGTACACTATAGACTCGGTTCTTGAACTTCGAGGGTGACGTAAACACATACCTATCGGTTATTTGTGGCGTGTCGATGATTTAGACTGTTTTGAGTATATACCTACGTCGGAGACATAACGTACTACGTACAAAATAGATAAGAGTTATTCGAAATGAAATTTCTAAGGCAATCCGCGGTTTCTAAAAGTCAACAGAAGTCCGTGTTCTGCGAAAATTTAAGAACCGCTGTACATAACATAATATATGTAATAAAACTAAATTTGTAATAATATACCTATAGGTACTCTTAATTATTATCAATATGTAATTAATCATTTACTATGATAATTAAGAAATATTACTACTTGTGTTTTAACATGCAAATTAGCAGTACAGGTATAGTTCAAGGGTGGCCAAACTGCGGTTCTCATCACTGACTATTATGTCTTACCGTAAGACTAATACGCAAAGCATTTTTACTAACATAATAATATTATAATATGTACCTATTTTGCGCATTTTATATTTATTCTAATGTATAATAATAATGATCGGGACAATTGTGTGCAATATGTTTTCGTGTTTCGATAGGTAAAAAAAAAACATTGTTTCCACATAATAGGTATATATTATTATTATGCTATACATGAATATAATATATATATAAATATTTCATTACACCGTACAGCTCGCAAATGTGTTGTCTCTGATTAATACTGGGAAAGTATATTATTATAGTTATTAAGGTTACATTTTATTGTATTATAGATATTTATAGATGTAATTGAATATTTATTTTTTCCAAACAAAAAACCACTTTTCAAAAAATTATTTATTTTAAATCAAATCTTTATTACAGTATTTTGCAAGCTTTGTAAAATGTTAAAATATTTCATTCATTTTTTAAACAAATATGGGATAACTAAGAACAACTATTATTTGTTTAGTATTACTATTACTATATTCTCGATACATTTGTAAATTTCTTTATTATTACGTTCTATTAAAATCACTTATTAGAAGTCACCCATTGACGACATTTAATATAGTGTTTCAAATTAAAGGGATTAGTTGATGAATAGGTCATGATATAGTTGTGTCTTTTCAATCTCTTAGAGTTTACCATTAATTAATTTAGATACATTTTTTGTAATGATGTTTGGATGGTCATTTTAAGACTTTTATAAACGGGTATACGATTTTATTGTTGTTTTTAGACTTTCTACAACAGTTTTCATTTGTAAGTTTATTATATAAATTATAAAGTTTAATTTGTGACATAAAATAATGCATTTATGATTAGTCAATACATTTTGTTTTGGGTCATTTGATTTTCGTTCAAGTTGAATTTTTAGCTAAGACCGAAATGTATTTGACATAATAAGTCGAGTTGGGTTTTAGGAAGAAGTTTGTAAGGATTTCATTTGTTTAGGAGTATTACTATGTTAGTTTAAATTTCAGATTGAGAGAGAAGAATTATCAAAATAATAAATTTAATTTAATTAATAAAATATTATACAGTATGTATGTATAGTGTTGCCTTTCAGTTTTTTGGGAAAGCTTATTCCATACTTTTTTATGTTTGACTTTGAACGTTAACATGAATAATTTAAGTCTACAAAATGAAAATGATTTACTTCAACTTAATAACTAATACAGGTACCTACCAATTTTATTAATTGTTATAGAAAGATAATTATTTTCTATACTTATATATAGGTGTTATAAAATATATATATAATATATACACTTTAATACGTAGCATATAAGATCTGAAAGTGGTTCTTATAATATGCTTAATTATATATAGATAGAGTAAGTATGAAAATATTTTACTGAATTGAATATTTTAATTTATGTACTTTTAAAATTTAAGAACAATGGAAAATTATTTTTATACTGCTAGGTACCTATTATCTAACTAAATAATAGCCAATAGGTATAAAAATAATACAATTTTAATATACTTAATACTTATAGGTACGGGTAATTAATATATAAAATAATATACTTATTTATGTATATATTATGTATTTCTAAAATTTAATTGAAAATTTTTAATTATCTACCTAACTAAATACAAAAGTTTGGTTTGAATATTTACGTACCTAATCAAATCTAATTCGAACACAGTTATTTGTTAAAGAATGATGCAAGAAATTAAATTTATTATTTTATTCGATTAATAATAATCAGATGAATTTTTGAATAATGTAAAATTTGTTTGAAACTTTAGGCAATTTTTTTAATTAATTTCAGTTCTGAATTGATAAATTATATTTGAAAATTTTAGTTGGGTTTGATTAAAAATTTTTGCTACCTATTCTGTTTGAATTAAATAAATCATAAACTAAAAAAATTACAGAAAATTATACTTGCTAGAACTTTATTCATTGATGCAATTCTATGCACTGGATCCAAAGAATAAGTATCTATAGCAGGGGAGCAGGCGAACCTATAATGGCACGCGTGCCAGAGGTGACGCGTTGGTCAAATTTCAATGGCACGCGAAAAATTAAAATTATAAAAAATTATGCTATTTATAAATTATGTTTTAAAATTATAATATTTCTATTTTTATCCTTAGAAAATGTTATTTCCTTTGAGCACTTAAATATTTTTTAAAACCTTAATTGGAAAAATTTGGCACTTGACCCAAAAAAGGTTTGCCTATAGGATATAGATATACATGTAAAGTTGTAATAGTTGTATAGTTAAAATAATTGTTTATTTATTAAAAATTGTTTAATATCTGTAAGCTCATTTATCTATCATTATTTTTTCTTGAAAATGAATTTATTTAAATTCTGGATTTAAGTTTACCTAAGTATCATATTTTTGAATACTTAGTTTTTTTTACGCTATTTAAGGAGTATCATATAGTGATACAAAATAAATTGTCGCGGACAACGACTTGCAGAATTGCAGCCTGCAGTATATAATATGAAAATATGAAACCAATAAACGCCCGATATACCTACGCGTCATCAGAGAAAAATAAACGTCGACGCATTTTAATTTATAGTGTTCTCGAGTGCATAGTGAAATTACGATGATATAGTTATTTTGTGAAATTTATATAAATTAAATAATACGCGGTTCATAAGGTGGTGATGGTAGTGGTTAGTGGTAGCTGGGTTGTGGATGAATATATGGTACAGAATAGTACCGACTATAATATGCGCTGTAACGGGACGTATAAATATTATAATACGAAGCATAAGGCGTTATAACCGTGTCAATAAACCGGCGGTGCGGTGCAAAACCAATTATTAAAGTCACCGAATGACGACGACGACGACGTTGGCGGCTTCAAAACGACGATAAGTACGACGACGTGACACACACACACACACACGGGCACGGGCACGCATTGCGAACGGGTCCTTTATTATTTGTGGGAGACACAGCCACCGTTTATATTATTGTAAACAATTCATCCGTGCGAACGGGATGACTGCGAGGGCCGCGCACGCGCGCGTGTGACGCACAGGACGCGCGTTTAACACGGGATTACGGCTGTGATGATAACAATAAAACAACACTGCGGCGGCGGTGTTATTATGATTATAATATAATATTATATTATTTATTATGCGTACTCGTTCGCGTGTGGTTGCGCGTGTGTGCCGCCGCGATGATCTCGAAAAGTCGACGCGTCCGACCGACGTGATAAAGGCGCCTCTCTCGGGAGACTTGCCCGCGCACCGCCCGAGGACGTCAATGACACGGTCCGGGGCACATCGCATCGCACCGCACACGCTCGCCGCCGGGGGATTCTCCCGGGTCAACCGGACCGTGGCCGCCGCTGCGGACGCACTCGCGCGTTGTTCACGCGTACTTAACGCCGCCGATCGAAATGTGTTATAATACATAAATAATATATATATATATGTGTGTGTGCACCGTGCACGTACGATTTGTCTGCAGATCGTCACATGTTTATATTATAATATATATTACTTATATACTAAGTAATTTATTGCGTGTAACGTAAAATATGTGACATATTTATGCCCGTTCCGACAAAAAGACCTGCAATAGCAATATATATATTATGTGTATATATATATTTGTATACGCGTTTATAAGTCCGCGGGGAATCTATATTTCGATTTTAATGGTTATTAAAATAAAATTTTCGGATGAGCCCTTTCCTCGCCCAACGTGCTGTACGATTTTGTTTATGAATATTAAGTACATTATAATATATATTGGAAAAAATAGGAAATCATATCAGTAAAGTAAATATAAACTATATATATAGTTTACAATTATTGAGATTTGAGGGAATAATGTTATACATACTTCCATGCACGACTTACAACAGTACAATTTAAACGTGTGTAGCTAATAAGATGTGTTTGATCTAATTATGTTATGAACGTGTCTTAGCTGTTATGAATAATATTCCCCATACAAACTTTCTTTCGAACACATTTTTTCCCCGCAAAACATCTCACATTGTGTTCTGGCCCAGTGGAACACAGTTTATAAAGCGCTGATTTATAATGTTTAAAATCTTCTATACACAAATTTCTACATATATATTGCATATTTGCATATATACTATGTACAATGTACATTTATATTGTATAAAGTCATATAATTAACCTAGGTATAAAATAAAATAATAATAATTTCATAAATTAATAACCCTTAATTTTTAATATTTTACTAACGATTAATGAACAAACTCTTGTTTATAGATGAGTTATTGGAATACTATAGATGAAGTCATTTTAGAATAAAACATTCAGCACCAGTCACGTCAACAATAATTTAAAGAAGGAGTGCTTGAATATAATATCATATTGGTACATTTCCAGTACGTCATTACCTATAGAACATTATGCCACATACTGGTAAGCATTAGTTTAATATCAAAATGTAATATAATTTTAGTTCTTATATTAAGTGTTTTATACATTAAATTATTATTAGTTATTAGTTTATTACTTCTATTTACCCGTCGGTTCAATAAAATAAAGGAATTATAATATGAACAGTTCATGCAGTACCTATATCTGTTATCTATTATCTCAATGAAAACTTCGTAAATTCATATTATAGTCGCATGTATAGGTATATTAATAATTTAATTTTTAGTTGAATTGTTAACTCTGCATTGCTAGTTACTGCGTATTAATGTAATTATTTGAAATTTCCAGAAACGATGTTTTCGACTAAAATGTTATAGTTTATTTATTTTGTGATCAGTTTAATGTTTAAACTTAATTATTTTACAACCTGCAGTCCACTTGCGTCATTAAATGCTGAAAGTAATAAACGAGGCACGTGCACCTGAATATTAAAGGCTTCTCTAATAAGGCAACAATTCTTAAATACTTAGGTACATACACTGCAGTACACACGCATAATAATTATACGACATAGTTATAATTGTGTATGTAGTTATACAAAAAAAAAAACTGGTTGTGCAACGTAGTCCATGTATTATCTACATTTCGTTCAGTTGTCTGCACATATAAATCAATTATGCGTGCATATCGTCTTACACTGCATAATATAATATATATATCTCGCAGAACGACTTTCAAAGAATTGAATGATGATATAAATACCGGGAGCTGAGTCGGTACATCTGCTTATTTCTACCTAGGTGTTAATGGGCGGTAATTTTACAAAATTACAGAGTAGTAGTGTCGTTTTCACCGGCTCGGATCCGCCCCAAACCGCCAGAAGGTCTTCCAATCGACCTGATTCGATGCACTATACCATATATTATGCACATTGCACGCTATATACCGAAATTATATTCCTTTTTAGTTTTTACTACAGAATTCTTTTGATTCACTGCGTAAACACCCGAAAATAATGATGATCAAGAAGTATCGTAATATTTTTATTTTATTTTTAACACAAATGTCTTGAGTATAAAATAGTAGATAAATCCCCACGTTAACATGTCGTGTTAACTGTCTATTATACTTTTGATTGCTGTGTAAAATTAACAATATCATCGTCACTACCTACTTACCCATATTATCTAAAGTTATTTAATTTCAAACTTTATAAATTTAATATATTTTATTTTTGCCACAGGTTATCTTTTTTTGATTCATACATAAAAATTGGCTTTATAATCCTTTAATATAATAATAATATAATATACATTAAAAGTATTTTTCACAGTGATCAATTAGATATTATTATTATTATAATATTTCAAATAATATATAATAAAATAACCTAGGCTAGCAGCATGAAATCTTAAATTATAGTCTAGATGAATGAAGATAAGAAATAGAGAAGCTAGCAGCTGATTGTTGAAGTGCCTTATTTTACAATAATTGAGTTTTATATACTCTGAAAAATTGAAACACTTAAACACGCAATTATAATATTATGTAGTAGCCAATAAGCAATTATTTCGTCGTAAGACCGTTTTTTATCCATAATAATAATGTTTTGTATACTTCAATTATATTTATATAGGTAGATATATACTAACAAAAAGTATCATCTAAAACAAAACAATTATTGTTAGATAGGTACTATAAATAAAAGTGTCAACTCTAAGTAAGCCAAGTATCAGGCACATTTACTGTACAACTGCACAAGTAGGTATATATTATATTGAATAAATTTAAATAATATATCGATTGGTAATTTTTGTCACAAGCAACTTTTATTTTTTGATAAAACTTAAATCATTGTTTAATTATTATTATTATTTGTAATCAGTTATTGCATTCCTCAAAACTTACCTAGTCTATAAAATAGTTCGTTAAGTTGATAATTTAATAATATGCCATCTATTGATTCACATTACAGGTCAAGCTGGCGTAAACCAATTAGGTGGGGTATTTGTCAACGGACGCCCATTGCCCGACTACGTTAGAAGGCGTATAGTACAGCTAGCTCTGTTGGGTGTCCGCCCATGTGATATATCTCGACAACTTCTGGTTTCACATGGATGCGTGTCAAAAATCCTAACTAGGTTTTATGAAACTGGCTCAATACGGCCAGGCTCCATAGGTGGTGCTGGATTGCAAAAAAATAAGGTAATTACACATACGTGATAGACTGATAGCTAAGTTACATAGTTTTGAGTGATATTGGTTCTTGTTAAAAATATCGTAAATAGCTAAAAACAAAAGCCAAAATATTTTGAAAATTAACTGCGAAGATTAATTTATTATTAACTATATGAAAAAATCGATTTTATCCTAAAACTGGCTTTTCGTAAAAATGTTCGTTTTCCATCACTTTTGTTTTTCCCTTTTTTTTAAAAAAAAAAAACTACTAGAAATTTTTTACTTTTTACCTCTATAATGCAACAAACATATTCGATTTCCCATCGAAAACCACCCCTCGAAGTTTGAAATTGAAGCAATATTATTTCGACAAGTTATGCTGTACACAGACACACACACAAAAAAAAAAAACAAAAACACACATCATTCAATCGTTGTAAAATCAATACATTCATCACTTCGTTCAAAATCTAAAAATTATATTTTAAAACTAAATAGATATAGGCAATAAATAATAAAATTAATAATTTATATATATTTATCTATTTCATTATTTCATATATTTAAGATTCTGAGAGGAGCGATGAATGTATTGATTTTACAATAATGCACGTATTTCTTTTTTGTTTATATGAATTAAACACAACATTTTGTCCATAAAATGCTTCGATTTTCAATTTTGTAAGAGGTTTTGATTGCAAATTGTATCTTATTTGTACTTTAAAATGGTCAAAATTAAAAATTCTCATTTTATTCTAAAAGTAAAATAAATGGTTTTAATAGTAATACAAAAACAAATATATATCACGAAATATACTTATAGAATTATAGACTGACAGACTGTTTTTGCTCAAAATCGTTTTTCGTGTACCGTGATATATTATTGAATTCAAATTTAATACAACCATAATAGTGACCCACTCAACACCTAATGTATACTACAGTAGAGTGGTAATCATTTCTCTACTTTTTTTGTGTTATAGCCTGTGGTCGAAGTGAGTGGAATACGGAGGGATGGCATTCCACCACTTATTATAACCTACATTTGTCATTCCTCCACTTATAGGTATAGGTATATAATATAGGCGTGATATAAACAATATTAGGTATAAAAGTCGAGGCTCGCTTCACTTATTTTGAGCCACTTTCATCATCACTGTTTATAGCCCAAATAATCTTCGTGTACCCTTCAGAAAATTTGTGGTCCAATACCCGGGTAATAAAATGTAAACAAATATTGTATATTATACAGGTAGGTAAATTTTACCCAATTACTAATCGAAAATTGCCTCTATGGTTATAGTATCATTCACTATAATCACGATCTGCCGAGAAATTGGCATAGTTAGGCTCAACTTTTGGATCCAATATGACGCGCATGGTAAACAATGTAGCTTTAAACTCTGGTCTTAGTTAAAAAATGTAAGCAATATTTAGTTAATTATTCAAATAAATTAAAATACTTTTATTGTTTAGACTACACAAGGACATTTTTCAAAGAAAAGTACCAGATGCAAACCAGATGTATCAAACAGAATGACCGGATCTCTAACTACACCTTCTCCGTTACGTAACATCCCTTGGATGCATCCTTTAGGTAAAATATTTAACCATGAAAATTATATTAATTAATTAACACGTAATTAATTAAATTTAGTTTATATAATATTTTAAAAATGTTACCTATACACAATTTGATTTTAATGTTGTTAACTTTACAACGTTCAGTATGTTTCATTTTTAAAACTACAGCTCTATATTGTTTTAGAGCATATTTTATAAAATATTTAATATTTTTATGGAATATTTCACTATTGTAAATTAAGTACAAATAATATTCGTACAATTTTGAAAAAATAAGAACATACCTATATTTTAATAATGACTACCGATTCAATAGATTATATTATACGAATCAAATTATAATTTCAATATCTTAAATTAATTTTTTTTCTGTATTTATTTGCTATAATTTTTTTTTTTTTTATTATTTTTGAAAATTATAGGTAGGTACTTAGAAGGTATATACAAAAATTAATTAATAATTAATATACATTATTGTAATTTATACCTACTACATTGTTTTGAAACCAAAATCATATATTTTTTTTAACACGATTTTTACAAGCAAATTTTACCGCGGGTTGATTTTACAATTTTTGGTCCATATAAATCCGGTGTCTAAGTCTATACGGTTGATGATATACCTATTATAATAATATAATGTTATTCAATGTATAGACTTGTACTACGAACGAATTCATCAGCACATTCATGAAAATGGATCCGCGAGCGTCGTAGGCGAACCGTCCAACGGCCAACCAGCGCAGCCAGGTCCGAAGAAGCCACATACGCCATACACCATCGAAGAGATATTGAAACCTACGGCCCCACGACCGCGGCCACCATCGCCTTGTGGCCTACTCGTGGACGGCGTGTGCACGTGCGGCCTCGCTGCAAGCAACGCCGTTGTATCAGCGGCGTATTACGTCGACGTGCAGCAGCAGCAGCAGCAATTCCTATGCAGTCAGCCACATCGTTATTGAAACAATGTGTCTACCTACCTATTTAATTTAATTTTAAGATCATTTTTTTTTTTTTTTTTTACTATTTATTAATTTAATTCTAATATTATTATATAATATGTCCATTGGCCATGACAAAATCGAAAAAAAAAAGAAAAAATTTTTTTAAATAATTTTTAAGTTATAATATACATAATTGTTATTGAACCAGTGTTGTACCTATTTTTAGATACTATATATTATATACTTGTGTGTAGCGTGTTTGTAAATAATATATTAATTCATTTTGGCGCTATAGAAATAAAAGTGAATTCATCTTGATACATTATTGTTTTTAAGGACATACTTATTCAAATACCTACACACAATAACTTTAAATATCTAACTTTGTAGGTCTACCTATGTAGCTTATAAGCCGATCACCTCAATAGGTAAATATTTAAACATTGGTTTAACAACATGCAGAAAAATACATATATACAGTGGTTTACAGGGAGGGGTTAAGGAGTCACAACTCTCTGCCCTTCTATTGAAAATGTTTTCTACAGAATGTCTCTCTTCTCTAGTACCTATCACAGTAGTATGGAAGTTCAGGAAAATTACTATGAACTAAACTTGAAAAAAAAAACCGGTGCAGTACATTCACATAATATTTTGATATAAGTTTTTTTTTGTACCTGTTCATTTTTTTTTTTTTTTTAATAATTAACTAAAATAAATGCAATTATTATTAATCGGGTAGTAATAAGTATAAAACCATTTTATTTAAAAAAATATATCCTCTTAAATACCGATAGCCAAAAATTACAAACTTATTTGTAAATACTAATAATTAGTAATTACTATTCACTAGGTATGACATTTTAAAATTTTAAATGTTAATAAACGTTTATGTTTTACCGTGCTCATTTATATTATATACATTTGGGTAGGTTAATAATAAGCGCATATTATAGCTGTGGGTTATCTACATTTTTGGAAACTTGTTATTTTTTAATATTTTTTGAATAGGTGCCTACTACTTTATAAACTTTCTCTTCTATACATAATTTGTAACTATTTAAGTGCGTTCTCCAATAATAATAATGTGAAAATATATACCTATATATTATATATTTTTATACAAAAACTTTAGTTAAAAAATTGTATTTATATTATATAGATTTATATCGCATAACCGCCTTAACAATGCAATACTATATAGAAGTAATGGATTTCGCTAATAACAATAAAATGTAAAAAAAATAATCAACAGCAAAAGAAACTATACCTAATTATTTTATGAACCAACGTCCACGGCGCCGTGTGATCGAAAACGATTAGACCCGAAAGAGTTTTCAAAGGTTAAACCAGTCGGGCAGGAAGGGCGTCCAATTTTTCGGTATACACGAAATTCATTTTGTCGCATACATATTACATATTATATTTTATGAGTGTCTAAGTACGACTCGTACAGATACACACACACACACACGCACATATATATATATATAGGTATATAAATGTTGTATACGTGCGTGTGCCCGTGTGGGGCATGCGTGCAATGCGTAATTGTCCGATGTAATCTATTACCGTCGTCGGTCATCAAAGAGACTGGCCCGCCGACCGTGTAATTTCCCAGTGTGATCCAACGGGTCGTATATAATAATAATTGTGAACCAATGACATGATGCGTCACGCAAACTGTGTACCTATATAATGTGTATCGTAGATACATACAATGATACACGTATCAAGACTTGAACTACAATTTTAGCAACAATATGAATAGACCGGGTAGAAAAATAATTTCTCTGGTCCTTAAGTCTTTTATAACATTATAGTGACTTTAATTTAAACAAAAGACATTTAAATTTAAATAAAAGTGTCATACAAACAAAATGTATAGGTAGCTTACAAAATTAAAATCAACCTTGTGAAATCATTAATTTTTTTCTGTTTATTGGTCTAAATGCATGACATATAATATTATATTTCCCGGAGTTCCTTTAATAACTGATACGCTAAAATAATATTTATCTTAAAACATTAATGAAAAAATGATATTTCTTACAAAATATCGTATATCATTAAGATTTTACAAAGAACCAACGGTTGACATAATGAAGACCATGTTTTGTATTTATATAAATCTAAAAATTACAAAATATATATACACACATTCCCTAAAATTAACTATAAAATATATTAATAAAAATATAGGTATATTATAAATTATAATATGTTAAATAAAAAGTAAAATTGGTATACCTATAATAAGTAGAACAATAAACGTGAAACGCATGTGGAGAAGATTATTATTCAGTAACAGAACTTCAGAACAGAGTGAGAAGTTTAACTAGACGTTTATGATAACAAGTCTCTGGACAAATTTCTTTTGAGACGCTTTTAAGTTTTTTTGTATAGCAAAAGAAATTAATATGATATATTCATATATGTTTTTGATGAACGCGGCCTGCTCGCATTCAATTTTGGAGAACAATTCTGCAAATTTGCGAAATCGTATTGATTTTAATAGCCACTGATATACACAAACGACTCCGCGAATTCCATGTATACGATTCCGCATAATTTTAAACACAATGTTTCCATTCCGTAAACAAAATATATATTATTGTAAGGGCCGAACATCCAAACCATACTAGAGTGGTTTTGGCTCGCGGTAAGCATACAACGGTGGCACCCGGTAATGCGCGTTAAAATGATGCGCGGTACTCGGGCGATAGGTACTCGCGTGTTTTCACTGGGCGTCAAAATCGCTAGAGTACCTATAACGAAATAGCGATGTAACGAAAATCTCGATATACCGAATAAAGCTGTCGTTATTATATTTTTTAATTTTTATATGTTCTATAATAAATAAATAACAAATGTTTTAAATTATATAATCGATAGCTGATCAATTTTTGTGAATTTAATCACTATAGGTACTTATTATCTGCTAAATATAATCGTATACAATATTGAATATAGCATGATAATACCATACCATAAAACTTTATATTGAGCAATTGATTAAATAGCTAGATAGTTGAAATTTTTGACCATTTCAGTAATGAAAAAAATGTGATCCCTAATTCATAGATTAGAAGAAATGTTTTTTTTGTTTTTAATCAATTTTTAACTTAAGAATATTGAGTACCTAAAATAATTTTACAGTTTCAAATATCGTATACTTTTATAGACAATATTTTATAATTTTCTATTTACTGAAGATATAATTAATATCTGTTTATTAATTATTATTAATTAAAATATTATTGTTATGTTTAGTTATAGTCGTGTACTCGTGTGCTATACCTAGATAATAAGTAATAACTAATAAGTAAGTAATAAAGATTATCTTGCGCTAAATATAAACAAATACTAAATTTGCCACTCAAGAAAAATAATTATACCTAACTCATATTTGTAATATATACTTGTACGATTTAATTTGTACAAAAGATATATATATTTATTTGAACATTAAATTATTTATATATTATGTATAACTTTTTTATACTTATATGCAAATAATATTGTTTATCTATGTTTTTCGTAGCTGACAGATACCTTGATAGGTTAGGTCCAAGAAATAAAGAATTTTGGTTCTCTATAAAAAATGAAAGGGTTATTTTAAGTACATTGATAACTTTTAGTGGAATATTCATTATGATTTTTGAAAGTTCGTTGACTGTATAGCTTATATTTATAGGATGGATACTTATTAATTATTATGTGTACCTAAGGCTATGTCTGATAATATATATCTATGAAAAAATATATTGAAATTATTGTAAGACATTAGATATTATACACTTCATTACACATATATGATATAAACATATTATAATAGTTAAATTTAAATTTTCAGATTATTGGGTACACATGAATCCTTATTTGACTTGAAAATATAGTTTTTTTAATATTTTCAGTTGCGACCTGACATGTATTTTTACAGTATATTTTTCTAAATGTCAATCTAAACATGAATTTCCACATCGATAAAAAAAGTTGTATCAAATCTCAAATATGCGTATTATTTATACTATTTAATACATAAAATTACACGTGAGCTCGCATACTTTCTATCTGATACATTACACATATTATAGATAAAGGTACCTCTACAATTAATTGCATCTACGTATATAGTGAACACTGACAACCCTATTCGATGGCAAACCATTCATTTAATTCGTCGTCCAACGACTACACAACGGTAAACATGATTTAATATATAAATATAGTTTATAATATCGGTGGTATTTTAATTGGGTGTGAGCGCGCATAACAACAATAAAGATAATAAGGGATGAACGGGCTAAACAACTGCCCCGCTCCGGGCTATATAAACGGGGTAGACACAGAAGTATATTATACTTTTGAGGGAGATGCCTATGCGAGAAACGCACACCTGATCATTTCGAGGTTCTTCGCAATCTTTATTATATAATATATATGACATGTACCTATATGTACATTCAAATATAATACGTACTAGAAGACTATATATTTATAGCAGCAATGTCACTGCCACAGCGCCAGAGGTTCATATACATATACACGCGTATATATAGGTTATAAAAACCGGTGGCAAAGGGTTAACGAGATCGTCTCCCGATCTCTTTGCACTGAGCACGTTATGTACCTACTTAGCTCAGGCACAATTACCTTTAGATGTTTAAAAAAAAAAAATAATAATAATTGCCGTAATAAAATACGGTGGCGGCGGCGGCGGCGACAATTCGGACACGGATTAGTCTCTCGTACATAATTTTACCCTGTTTTTATTTATTTATTTTTTTTTTTTTTTGAGCCCGTCAGATGAAATAATAACGGTCGTATAATTGTACTGCATGTATAGGGTTGAAAAACATCGTACAAAAAATAGGAATGGGAAGACATATATTATATTCTTTTACCCGAGTAGTATTTTTATTGCGTGGCGGAAGGACACGGCGGCAAAAACAGCATAACCGAAATGATTACGGTGTGTTTGCGTGTGATAATTTGTACTATTGTTACATACTTACAACCTATATAATATTATATATATTTCATATAATTATTATATTATTATATATTATTGGCTTTTGGGATTGCAAAATGTTCCCACCATTAGATATCAACATAATATTATATAGTCTACGTAGATCAGATTATAGGTATATAACAGCTAGACTGCAGCAGTGCATGCAGTCTGTAATATTGATAAATTATATTCAAAAGCAGTAGGTACTCCTTTAATATTTTTGTTGGTTATATACTTGTATTATACCACTACATCGTTTATATATATATTATTAATATTTATAATATAGTATTATATTTCATGTAGGTACCTAAATATGTAATATATTAATATTTGTTTAATATCATAAAACTATAAGAATAAGAATATAATAAAATAACATAACAGTATACAAACTATTATTATAGTTATTACTTCTTAGACATAATATTATTATATCTATACATGCATAATATATTAATATAATGATAAATTTGAAGTGGAATATTTAAATGTTTTGTAACAAATGGGATTTTTACTTGTATGAATAGGTACTAGATTACTTGCAATTTGCAAGTACTTATTTGCAAGTTGCAAATAAGTACCATAATTCATTAAATAACTATAATTAACTTATACAAATTAAAATACAATTATATCTTGTTGGTTGTTGAACAAACACGGAATTAGATCGCGAATTACTGATGGTTTAATAGCATCAATTAGGAAAAGAAATAAACTTGGTAAAAATGCAATAAATAGCCTAAATGAACTTCCCTGTATAATGGCTATATAAGCTATATTTTTTTTTAAAAAAGTTAAGATATTAACAATAATAGTGATAATAATAATACTAAACAGATAGATATGACAGGGCCTAAAATTGTGTGCAGTAGCACACACTATGTGCAGTAGCTAATATTAAATGTGCAGTATCAAATTTAAAAGTGTACATTACTTTTTGTACTTTAAGTGAAGTTATTTTGTTTTTAATTTTAAAATTTTTATTTATATAGGGATCGTGGACTTTTATAGAGGATTCTCTTAAATTGTATTTATTATAACTAATTAATTAATACCAAAAACAATTATGCTACGATTAAGTCAATGTTTATTATTTAAAAATATTTTGGAGTATGGAATTAGGGTGTGCAGTAGCAAAATACCCTAATTTTAGGCCCTGAGATATGATCGTATGGAATATAATTGGGGAGGTTATCAATAAAAGTAATCAAAATAAAAGAGTAATTTCACAGATTATACATGAAAATAAATTTATCTAGTTGAATATGGAATATGGATACTCATACATTTGTCAAATATTCGGTTAAATATATACAATAGGTAGGTAACTAATTTGTTGCTGTGAAGTGGTGATTGAACAAAATATCGATATAAATTCAAAATGATAACAGAATTAATGAAAGTTAATTTTTCAAAAGAATAATGAAAGTAGCGATAATTTAAATCCAAAAAAAAAAAAAATTGAATAATAGTAATACATAATAAAGACGTTTTAGAAAAATATGAGGTACCTATTACTGAATAATTTATTAAAACTTTTAGACAAGGGATAAAAAAAACCCCTTGTTTCGATTTTATTTCTTCAAATATATCAATGCAAATAGCAGATCTTTATCAAACCGTTTACTCATATACTTAATTTAAGTTTTTTAAACAACGTATTCCCAAACATATCAAAAAAATCAATGATATACTAATATAATATGTCCTATTCATAAATCTGGTAATGCGACATATCTAATTGCTAAATTATTGACCAATTTCATTGATACCCGTAATATCTCAACACCAATTACACAGACCTATTATAAAATGATAAAAATGCTCTAGGTAAGTGAACAGACAGTTTGGATTTTGAAATAAAATCGAATTTCAAGATGTGATTTCGTTAATTATTTTGTCTATTTTATCTAAATTTACAAATAATATTTTGCTTTGGAATAAAGAATTAAAAATGCATATTGTCAACAATAAAAAATAGTAATTTTGTTTTTTAAAAATGTTGTATTTTTAACAAAAAATATTTTCATATATAAGCGTTAATAGTTATTGAAATAATGAGTGTCTTATGTTACTTGGATCACCCACCATATAACCTAAACAGTAAACATACAAGGTGTTCCGTAAAGATATCCATTGCGATACCTCCTGGAATAATGGAGATAATTATAATTCTGTTTTTTTTTTTTAAATTATAAGAGTCACAGGAACAAGGACTATAAGTATTTCATATTTTAATTGAGTTTAATGTTTTAGTAAAAAAGTTGGAAATATAATTTTTTAATTACCTAATTTTATAAAATAAAAATTGAACATCGAAAGTTTATTTTTCCAAAACTTTTGACTTTTTAACATTTAAAATTAGCATACATTTTAATATTTTTTCTAGTTTTGAGAAAAATTGTGAATTATTTAATTCCACAGTACCAGTGATATCACTGATATCAAACAATATTGTGGCCCGAGGGCCGCGGGCTCGTAAGGACGGCGAATGCTTTCACTAAACTAAAAAAAAAGTATATTAAAATCATGATGTTGAAACGTCAATATTTTCATAAATAAACTCTATAAAATTATTTATAGAGTTATTTTTGATTTTTTTGAAAATAATTAAATAAAAAATAATTTTTTTTAAAACTTTTTTACCAAAACATTAAATTAAACTAAAATAATATGAAATACTTGTAGCCCAACAGAATTATAATATCTTCATTATTTAAAGAGATATGCGCAATGCCTAAATCCGCATGGGACACCCTGTATATTGATATTTATAACGCATACAATTTAACACGTATGCAATTCACCCGGATATTTTTTATTTATTAACAAACAAAACACTATTTCAGACTGTAGTGTAGACAATGTAGTATAAACAAAAAATATATATATACACATTTATCATGTTAGAATGTTTTTAAAAATGAAATACCTATGGTTTTGTAATGAATACGGAAACACGTTATTGATTGTTTTGCATAGAGCTTGAAGTTGTAAGTATTTAAATTTTAGTTATATTTCTGGATGATCAACAGATGACAGAAAAGTTTAAAGATATTGGTTTCCTTCCATCCAGATATTTCCGCCATTTATTGATTATTATTATAATATTCCATGTACTGTTTTAATATTATGAATAATATTTTGAGCGCTTCTTCCATGAAATTTCTTATCAAAACTACTATCATTGTTTTTTGCCATGTCTTCGTAGTAAGTTCGTCCAAATCAAATTCCCGACTCTACTAATCTCGTAGAATTGCGGTAGACTACTAGACAATAATTCGCTAATCCGTGATGTTCGTCCCCACCGTCATAATGTGTAACGAATAAGGATAGTGTGTGTATTATGCGAAAATAAGTGGGTCTCGTCTCTGAGCGCCAAACATCGCTGTCCATTATTATTTATTACTGGGACAATTATTGAAATTCACCGAAACGAGACGGCAACTGGACCATTAAATTTCTGCTTGAATCGTTCTTTGTAACGGTGAGTCTATCTTGGCAATAATATGTGGTGTTTTCCATAACGCTACGTACATTACGTCGCTTAATTTTCGTTCGATTGGAATCTGTCCGAGAAATGGGTTCCAAAATAGAATATGTGGACTCGTCGCAGATGTACGCCACAAACTATGTGCGTAACGCCAAAGCAGTAGGCGTTTTGTGGGGTATATTTACAGTTTGCTACGCAATAATCGTAGCTGTGGCCTTCATCACTCCAGAATGGATAGGTGACACTACAACATCTGAAAATCCTGCTCGTTTTGGACTATGGAGCAGCTGTTACTTTGGCAATGGTGTTTCGACTGCTGTTGAGGACTGCCAGGGAAAACTGGAAGATATATCCAACATACCAAGTGTTGCCATAAGAGTGGCGGCAATTTTTGGCAGTGTATCAGTGTGCATCGCCATAATCATCGTGGTAATGTTGTTGTTGTTTTTCTTTTTTCAATCAACAACAGTGTACCTTATTTGTGGATGGCTACACATTTTATCTGGTTCGTACCTAGATTTTTTTCACAATATTTACAGACTTATATACTATGAGTATTTCATTAACATGAAATTTAATGTTTAGCCGGATGTCTGATCGCGTCCATTGTTGTTTTTCCAATGGGCTGGGATTCACCACATATTCAGAAGACTTGTGGTCCTGAGGCTAAAAGTTATAGTCTTGGTGACTGTAATTTTCGTTGGGCATATTTATTAGCAGTCATTGCTAGCGTGGACGCACTTATTTTATCGGCTTTGGCGTTTATCTTAGCTACTAGGCATATAAAACTTCAACCAGAACCCTTATATGCATCTACTTTGCGTAAAGGTAATTTATTAATGTTTAAATAATCTGTATGAATAAAACACAGCATTAAAAAAACATTTTTTTTTTCTTTAGGTGAGCTCAATAGTGGATATTTAGGTGACAGTAGTGCATCAATGGCTGGCTCTAGAAAGTCATTAAATTTGCAACCAGTTATGTTGATGCCACAGCCAATGATGGACCAAGATCGATTTTCTGAATTTTCTAACAGGACGGGTCGCTCTCATAAAGGTGCCATGTACAGACCAGAGTATGCTTCATCTAGTATTCATAATTTTCAACTCTAATAAATTTCTAGAGAAAATTATGATACTTCTTAGGGTTTATTCTTTTAATGATAACTGATGGAAATAAGACAGGGTACAACCATTTATATTTTTATATACCTATATTAAATTATTATTTTGAAAGATTTTAGCCATTAAATTAATATTACAAATGGAATGTTGAAGTGAAATAATTTTTACTGTTGATTATGTATTTTTTTATTATTTTTATTTTTTGGGAAGTACCTATTATAAATTAATTATATTTTTAGTTAATAATTATTTTTGAATTATCATTATTGTTTTAAACAATTTAGGAATATATTTTGAACATTAAACATTTTAATTTTTTTTATATTTAAATTATATAAGTAATACTTGAACAAATAGCTGACAATTTATTTTTAGAGTTGTCCAATATTTTTAATTATTATTGTGAATCTCAATATTTTCATTTGTTTGGTTATTTAAATTAATACTTGATAAGTGAACACTGAATGCTATCTTAATAATTTATAAAGTCCGTCCAAACTATTATCTCTGTATATTTTTATGTATGTAGTTGTGAATTATGTTATTGTACGTAACTGATTTTATTAAATAAAAAATAAAATTATATACTCATTACTTATAAAATAATGTGCGTGTTATTTTTGTAGTTCTGATTAGTTATGTTAACTTTTCTAGTCATTAGAAATTAGAATAAGAAAATGACTATCAATTTTCACATTACAAATGAAACTTCTAATTAAACATTTATAAAAACAGCCTAATAGTAACAGCTCGCTTCTTGTAAGTACATTTCAAGTATGATTTTTTTATAATCATATTGAATTTAGCTCATAAAGTAATTAATTTTCTCTTAATAAACTCTTTGTAGAACATACAGATTTAATAATATCTATTAATTTTAATATTATAATTACAAATAAGTAAATAAAATTTAAATACTTTAGTAATTTATTTTCCTAAATTCTTAGATTACAAGTTTAAATCAAATGTAATCAATGTAAATTGTATAATAGAGCTCATATAACAATCGTTTAGTAATCACAGGTAGATCGGAATCTGGACACTAGTAGAGAGCATATGACAAGGTAGCCCAACCTTGTAAAGATAAAAACATAACATACGATAAAAACCAGTATTGTATTATATTTTTTCCATTTCATATTATTATGTTTCATTATCAAAATAGAAGATTTTTCATAAAACAACCTGCTGTTTTTAACTCGAGTACATACTTATAACTATATTCAACTAATATAAAAGTAAATTATTTTTCTTTAGTTTTTAAATTTTTTGTACAATAATGGCCCTGATAGACATTCTTAGAGTGTCTATGAAATAAACATCCATGATGACTATAGTATGTTAATTTGTGAAGAACAGCCAGCTGTTTCTAACTATGGTACATACATACAATTATATTAAACCAATTTAAATGTAAATATTATTTATTATTTAGTTTTTTATACTAAAAGAAAGAATTATTGGCTTTAATACTGATAGTGTCTATGAAATTGACATGCATGGATCTGCTGAAAAAGAAAAAAAGAATTGAACAAAAATATTTTAGAGATCATGGAAAAGAGTGACAATGTTCAAAAAAAACAATGTAAGGATAATGAACATAAGGAATTACTCAAGAAACACAAAGAAATTGCAGATTTCGGTTATATGCAAAAAGATAAAATCAAAGCTTTAACTTCTTCAAACATGAGAGTTTTAGTATTTGATTTAGATTAAATTCTTTATACTCCTGCTCTCTCTACAAACGTTCCATTCTACAAAAGGCTTTTGTCAACATTTAATTTAACCATTAGAGATTGTAGAGAAGATGGGTGCACTGAATGTTATATGTGACATGAGGCAGTCAGAAGGGGATAAAATGAAATAGCATAATAAATACCTACACCAAATAATAATACATTTATCCAGTAATGTAAATATGTAATACACTTCATTAAATACTCAGATACTTGTGGATGGCAAAACAGAAATGTTAATATGGCTGCCATGTAAAGTCTAATCACTTTAAAATCTTCCACATTGCTAATAATTATTGATCAGCAATTTTTACTGCCATGCCACACTCACTTGGAGTGTGATGTAGATTATGCAAAAATAGAGAGGGCAAAGAAGTTTTCAGATATTCCTATAATGTTATCAAGAGATTGGTATTAATTTGTTAGAACTGTAAGAGGACAGAAACCTTTCAAAGTTATTGAAATGAATTAACAACTTTTTTTTTTCATTTTCACATTTATTGTGTACTTCACTTATCAAGAAAAATAATAAATACTGATGAGATTAAAGTAAATTGGTTTTTAATACAATGGATTTGATATGAAAAAAAATGTATAGTATGCTGAAATTTAAGTAAAGTGTCAACTTTGGACCTTAAGCGTGGTATAAGAGGAAGATAAAAAAAAATACAACATTAGTAGAATTAACTAATGGTTGAATAAGTACAATACCAATCAACTCCCCCTCCAAAAAACAAGATTGTTAAATTTATTGCCATTAATAGATGAAAACTGTCATGGGTTTTTACCAATAATTAAAAACATCCTAAGATGCTGCTGAACTCACCTTTCAGCAGTGATTCTTCATCAGATGAATAAAAACTCTGTATATATTTTAAAGCCATGTTATTTTTTTTTAAGTATTTTATTATTTAACTAATTACAATATTGTTAAGTTTTATAAGGACAACTTTTATTCTTTTATATTTAATTGATCAAAAAATAAATGTTATGTTTTACTTTACATTGTAGGTACCATGTTATTTTATTTTAAAATTCTTTTACAATGTTATTTTGAACATTTGTTTTAAAAAAGTGAATTTTAAAATTTTTATTTTATTGATATTTTGATAATTATTAAAAAAATATGTGTTGGCAAAAAATGATATGTCTTTATTTTTGACTTAAAAACTTATTGAAAACTGATTTTGATATGATACTTGAAGTTATAATATAATATGGAGTATTTTATTAAGCATTTCATTGAAAATTGTATTTTTCATGTTATGCTAAACCTTTAAACTTGTTTTCTCAAAAGTTACAATAAAGTATATATCAACTTCTGCCATCATATCACAGATATATAAATAATTAAAATAGAATATTTGTCATATAAAAAGGTATCTAGATCACTTTGATTTTAATAATTTATTTCTTCATGTTGGTATCTTTAATCTTTATAGTTTATACTTAATTATTTTATACACTGTATCATAAAAATAATTATATTAAAATAAATTATTATTATTATTTTTTGTTAATAAACAGTTATCTTAGTGAACAAGATTTTGACTGTATTTTGAAAAAATATCAACCCTAATTTATACTTTTTCAAGTATAATCATATAGAAAAATGCACAATTTAATATAATTTAGTTACTCTTTTAGGAAAATCAAGAATTTTTAAAACAAAAATATGAAAAATATTAAATGTATAATTTTTCTCTAGTGACATACACCAATGAAATATGATTTTATTTTTTAAATTTTATAACTTATAATCAATATTATGTATCTTAAGCAACAGTTCCAGAAACAGCAGATGATGAACTAGCCTTAGTTTCTTCAGGGAAAGGTACAAGCTTATCAAACACCTAAAATATCAAAATAGTCAATATATTAAAAAATATATATTGTGTATAGTGATCAGTTACTAACCTCTTGAAGTTCTTCTTTATCCAACATGTGGTACAGTTTATCAGGTGTCACAGTAACAATTTCGATATTAGTAGGGCTGAGTTTATCCTCCATAACTTGTTTCAGTATGTTCAAAATAACATTAATAGCTTCATTTAATCCCATCGACTAAGGAATAGAAATGACAAATGATAACATAATTTATTTTATTTTTAAATTTATGATATGTACTTTGTGATATTTTTCTTGTAATGTCTGTTGGGCACCTTCACTACCTGATCCAATAGCTTTAGCGTTATACTGGACATACGTGCCTGATGGGTCCAAATGAAATAGTTGTGGACCATTGTTGTCAATACCTGCAAACATTATTGCAACACCAAATGGACGACTCTGAAAATAAAACAATATAATTTACAATAATATAGCTAACAATTACTCATTTAAAATTTAAATAATGCTGTCAATAATTTATATTTTACCATTGCAGGTTCTTTGCTATCATAATCTCCACTGAATTGTATGGCTAGATTAGATACAGCTTGTGCCACAGATTCAACACTCATTTGTTCGTTGTATGTAAACCAATGGTTTTGTGATTCAGCTCTAGCCCTTTCAACCATTGTACGAGAGTCTGCAATCAGCCCACTAACTGCGCAACCTATAATTTATTCAGTATTTGTGTTATAGTAAGTTGGTTTAGTTTATACCTAAGTTATTACTATATAGTTTACAACATACCAATGTGCTTATCAACTTCAAAGATTTTTTCTATCTTGCTAGTGATCATAAGTGGTGAAGTGATTCGTTTTTCAACACCTAACACTACACCTTCAGGTGTACAAATGCCAATGGCCGTAGAACCCAATTTAATTGCTTCAATTGCATATTCCACCTGATAAATTAGAACAATAATGATAATTTAGACAAACATGATTATATTATATTCAAAAATATTTAACTCAATAATAATAATAAAGAATTAAATTTCTACCTGAAACAGTCTGCCTTCTGGAGAGAATGTGTTTACTCCTCTGTCGTATTCTGAACGTGTTAAGAACATGATTATAAGCTTGAGAAAATCTCTGTAATTCAAATAAACTTATAGAATTTTCTATAAGTAATATTATTTAAATGTAAGGATTATAAACTTGGTTAAAATTAAAAATACTAGGTAGTACACTAGGTATTATGAAAATTTAATTTGTATGACTTGCAAAAGCGGCTTTGGAGTTTGGTTTAATTTTACTATCACTGTAGTAATTGCATTGTTTGTGATGATAAACTAACCTTAAATACCAAAGAGGATATAGATAGTGCAATTGTTACTATCAATTACTATACTCCGATAGAGCTGATCGGTTTAAGTTTTACCATGAACGGCATGAACCATGTTTTAATAGTATCTTAAATCATGCCATTAGAGTTTTACTAACAGATATAATATACTTAGATCATACATCAAGGATACATCTGTGGTTTTACTAGAGAAATGTATGAGAAAAGCACAACTAATTTGTCTTACAATAACGGAAAATAATAATTAATTTTCCTGTAAGAATTTACAATCTATAATATATTATTGCTTTTTCTACTATTACGAACTTTTCTTAAAATATTCCAAAGAGTATAAATAAACAGGTTGCTTGTTTATCAATCCAGCTGTTTTTAAATCATAGGTTTTCGTTCTCTACTCGTTTGCCCTAACGCAATTTTTTTTCTAGTAAATGTGTAAATGTGAATCGCGCATTTCTACTCAAGATCATATACCTATTCATATTTAAACGTTTCACCGACAAATTCGTTTAAAATGTCGATGTCAACGTTGAAGACTCCCGTGATGAAAAACATTGCCAAACGCTGTTACGCCAGCAAAACAGCGTCGGCGTTATCCATCAAAGGTCCACAGGTGCAGACAAAAAAATTGCCCAACAACTCTCTGGTCGTAGCCGTTCCCGATTACCCGACCAAGATCGGACGGGTGTCGGTGACTTTCTTGGCCGGATCGCGGTACGAAGATCCAGAAAATGCAGGCATCGCTCATCTCGTTCGCAGCTCTGCTGGACTCAGTACCGAATTGTCGTCCACATTTTCGATCATACGAAACCTAGGTCACTTGGGCACCAACTACTATGTGTCTTCTGACCGCGAGACGATTACATACACCATCGAAGCACACAAGGACAATCTTGTGAGCAGTTTGAAGTATTTCATTGAATCCATTTCAAATCAGTCTTTCAAGCCTTGGGAGCTCTCTGACAATTTGAAACGCTTACAATATGAACTGCTGACCATACCGCCCGAAGTCAGAGTTTTGGATTTGGCTCATAAGGCCGCATACAGGAACACCCTCGGTAACACAGTTTTTTTGCCCAAATATAACATCAAGAAATTGGGATCAGAACATCTCTTGTATTACGTGAAGAAAAACTTCAACAACCAAAATGCTATTATTTCGAGCGTTGGTGTTGATGTAGAAACTTTGGTGCACATTTCAGAAGATTTGAATTTACCCAACGGAGATGCAAGTTGTACAACAAAAGCCAAATATTATGGTGGTGACTTGAGGAAATCTAAGTCATTGGATGCTACA
This sequence comes from Aphis craccivora, assembly GCA_009835225.1. Lineage (NCBI taxonomy): Eukaryota > Metazoa > Arthropoda > Insecta > Hemiptera > Aphididae > Aphis > Aphis craccivora. The sequence continues at coordinate 46,155 of VUJU01001211.1, forward strand.
TACCTGGCTGTTGTCGGTGAAGGAGTAAGCTATAAAGATTCTCAGAGTGCTTCATTTGCTGTACTTCAATATTTACTTGGCAAAGGATCATCTGTGAAATGGGGAGTCGGACAAGGAGTCTTGGAACAAAATATCCTAAAAGCAAATTCTTCAGATAACTTTGCTGTATCCGCCTTAAACTTTAACTATTCAGATTCTGGTCTCTTTGGTTTCCTATTAGCGTACAATGGTAAAGATGTCAGTAATGTATTAAAGGCTGCAGTACAGAGCTTAAGGAGTCCTACAGTTACTGAAACCGAAGTAAACAGAGCCAAGAAACAATTGATTTTCTCTCTTGTATCAGCATCAGAATCTAGTGCTGGAGTCCTTGAAAATATTACCCATCAAGCTGTTACTAGTGGACAAGTCATACCATTTGAAAAGTTGATTGCTGCTGTTGAAGCAGTCACTGTTGAGGATGTGAAAAAAGCAGCCGGCAAAGTAGCAGGAAGCAAGTTATCATTGGCTGGTTATGGTAATGTAGCAACCACGCCTTACTTGGATAATTTGTAAATTAGTGTTTTATTTTAATGTGAACCTTTGTTAGTAAAATATTAAACTTTAAAAACACTTTTATTGTTTAAATGAAATTTTTTTTTACATTTACCTGAATGTCTATGACCTATGTTATAATTAAATACATTTATAGATTAAAAAAAAAAAAGCAAAATAAAAATAAAACATCAATTTTAACACTGTATTTATTATAATCAATTTCCACATCTTAATTCATTACAAAAACATGACAAAATAAAATAGGTAATATAAAAGAGCTTAATTAAAACCATTTCCTCGGCGACATTTTATTTACGGCCTTTTTTCTTTTTGCTTCCACTTGGTTCATTTTTGTTTTGATGTTGTTCAGGGCCAGCTACTTTCATAACACGGCTTTTGAGTTTTGGTATTTGAACACCACAATGTTTCATCAAACTCTCTCCTAAAACACAGTTTTTTACAGTTAAAAAATTGATGATTAATGACTTAAAACATATAAATAAATGTTTAATAGTATATTATTAATTTATCAATTATGTTGTTTAGTGGATACACTAAATAATAAATGTAATATCAATAATGAAAATATTCAAGATCCAAGTAAACTCATTGGTATAGGGAATGAATCATATGACAAGACAAACTGCAAAATAATTCTAAATATTTAAGTGGTAAATTAAAAAATTTAAATTATTGTCATATTATCTAATTGCAGTTTAAAGTTATTATAAAAAAGTAAATTGAAATTGAATATTCTAATCTGAAATTTAAATAAAAAGTGTCATTACTATTTTATAAATAATGTATTACAAAAATAAAAAATACAAGTAGGCACATGGGTGAAAGTCAATGGGCTTAGCCATAAAATACTTTAGGTATTAAATAATCAATGTTTTCTATTTCTATTAAAAATTATTTTGGGTAGCTTACTAGTTATTAATTATTAGTTACTAGTTACAGCAAGGACTTATGTAGACTAAAGAATTGTAGGTATACAACTACTATACAAGTAGGTAAAACTTAAAATTATATACTCCAAAAACTATCTATTTTAATTTATAGGTATATAATACAAGTGTGAAGTGACCTTAAATCTTGCATTAATCTCTGTTACATGTGAATAGAGTATTTTCCTTTGAGATGTATAGTAATTAGTTAAGAACTTTAATACATCCAAGTTTTAACACACTCTTCATATTAAATACTGATAGTAAACTAACATTATGGACAACAATGAAGTCATTGAATGGGTTTCAAACAAAAATAGAACAATATTATTCAAATTATTCAATATATGTAAAATATCAATATTGTAATTATAATACACAAAGTTAAGACGATGACTAGTTAACATGGGATAAAACTAGTTTATTACACTAAACTGGTTATCATCTTAACTCAATCGAATTATAGCTAATTTTGTCATGATCTACCTAGTACCTACCTATTATAATTGTATATCCTACACGTATCAATATACTTTAATACTTACATTGTGAATTATTGTATATTTTAATAAATTATACATTTAATAGAGATTGCTTGATATTCAAGCTTTATTTTTAAAATTGGTGATTTTAATTTTTTTAAACATTTTCACTCACTCGAAGGAAACATTTGATTGAAAGGTGTTCCATCATCATTCTTAAGTTGTACCCGTATCCGACCACGAAAATGCCATTCTTTACTACATTCACGGGAATACTGCTTGTTTTCGGCTTCGGCATTAAAACCAGATGCCTTGACTACTTCGAGAATCTCTTGGTAAGTAGGATTTTCCACAGCAAATTTTTTCGGAACGATACGTCCCTCAGCCAACGTTTTTTTATTATTCAAATACGCTGGGTATATACATATCCACCTGCATCATTATGGAGACAACATCGGTTAATATTATAACATGCATACCAGTAATGAAGCACAAGTCAAATCGATAGACTAACTTACCTGGACCGATCACTTGGTTTCTTCTCTGCGTAAATGCTCGACATTTTTCTTTTAACTCGCAAACATTAAAATTATAAAACAAAATTCTCTAATACTAATATTCAATCATAGGTGTAGTTGACAATTGTACTTTTATATTACTACTTAGTATTTATAATTGATAATTAGACAATAATAAAATATGTTTTATATAGAACGAAACATTACATTTACATATTATTATTTATTATCATATTATTGGATAATATCACAAAACTAAATAATTTCATTATCAATGGACTAGTGACACGACACTGACACGGTAGCGGTATGGTCTGGTAACTAACTATCGGCGTGGCGGGTGACCATAGACATAATAATAAATTATTATTATGTCTATGCGGGTGACAGGGTGATCTAGTCTGCCACGATCGCAAAATACAAATAGGTAATGGTGTGTGTGGATAAATGGGTAAAAATAAATTTTTTACTGTGCACGAACCATGAATTAAGATGTATTATTATTCGTGGCACGAACACTATATTACTAAATAGTAAATTCATTTTTAGTTTATCATGGTTTTTATCACGGCCTGAAGCACGATTTATTAACGTATATTATTGTATGTGATTTGTGAAACGAGAATAATTCTCGTTTTAGGTATATTAGGTTTTTTCTTATATACATATAGCCATATAGGATATTATATTATGTATATATTTGTATTGTAATTATTGTATACTTATCACTGCGAGGAAAAATGTTATAATTTTAAGCGTTTAGGCCGATTAAATGTGGTACAATCATGGTTTTTTATATTACTATTCACTATTCAGGCATAAATTACCAAATTCTTCATTTTAATCATAAATTCTGGGATTCTAAGTTACTGTAATATATTGCTTTAATTTAGTAAATGCCCCTGAAATGCTGTAATGCAACCAAATCTACAGGATTCTTATTATAATTAATAATTATTCTATTCTGTGTTATAACGCTCGTTTTGTAATATTACCGATTTAAATCAGTAAAGAAATTACTGAATTGCGTTAAGTGTTATAGCTCATAACTGCTCCGGTTTTTGTGGTAGACATCGAAAATATTTACGATATTTAAATATGGTACAATCTCTGTCGTGTACAACATTTTAAACTGTTTAGGGGTTCTTTTGATTTATTTACTACAATGATTATTTTATATTATTATAAACGGGATAGTCGAATTGCACTTGATTTAAAAAAAGGTAATGGTCGAACTGCACTTGTGCTCAAAAAAGGATTTCCATAAAAATATCATGCATCTGAAGGGGTAAAACGCTTAGAAAATACTCATTAGATGCAGGATACTGATACAAGATCTTCAACTACACGGTACCAGAAAATATATAAATGATATTGAAAAATATTTTACTTTTATGCTCAAAAGCAAATTATTAATTAGCTAAAATTTTAATTGAAGTTTGTTATTAGTTCATTACTACAAAAAAAAAAAAAAATGTAGGTAATAATGACAATAATTATATTTGACGTTTAAAAAAAAAAAAATTAAAATTATAAAAATATAGGTATTTATAATATTATATTAACATGATGCATACATAGGCGCCCGCAGAATTTTTTTTAGAAAGGGGCAATGTTAGGATTTGTTATTGTTTTGTAGTGTGCTTTGACAGTGGACTGTATTTTGTTCACTTGTGGAATTTTCTTAGTTGATGTTTTTGTTGGTTTTACCGTACAACAAAACTGCGCAAGTCTGCCCTTGGTGGGTCTTGCTACAGCAAGATTATGCAGGCAAAAATGTCCAAACTGCGCAAGTCTGCCTGGGTAGGTCTTGCTACGGTAAGGTAGGACAGAATACTGACCGATTTTGTGCTCCGCACTGGTATCTGGTATTTGTAGGCGGCGGCGTTGTGTAATCCCCGGAGCCGTCCGCGCATGTCTTGCGATTGGTTATTGCAGTCGTAGCCACGTCCACCAAGGCCTGTGATTCGCAAAAGCGCTTGAAACCTCGCGCTCCATGGCCTGTGATTCGTTGGCGCCTGAAGATACGTAAACCTTGGCCTGTGATTCGCTAAAGCGCGCGAAGCTACGCCCACCGTGGCCTATATGATTCGTTATAGCTCGAAGGCGCTTCCCGGTTCAGTCACAGGACACGGGACCGGCCGTTTGTTTGTTATGGCGCCGTAGCCAGCGTGCAGAACCGGACTCCTCCGGCGCAGGGCGCGTGGGTTGCCGAACGCTTTGCTCACCGTGAGCCCTTATGCCGTTTTATTGGTGGTAATGAACGTTTATGACACAGCACATAGATTCGGCCCCTTACAGTCGGCGGAAGGTTAGTAGCTCATCTGTACGCCTCCCGACGTCAAGCGTGCCCGTTACAGCGTTTATTCGCGACGATCGACCAGACAGAGTGCCGACCGACTGTATTCCGAATCTCATGCTGTTGTGCGACGTATTTTGGCCAACGGCCCGGTACAGAATAATATGTTTAATAGAGAATATTGATTTAGAAACATAATAACATACTCGTGGCGCGAACAGTTGTATAATAAATAGTAATTTATCTTTAAACATTAAATTTAAAACATATTTTTGAAAAGCCAGGAGAGGGCAAATGCCTCAGCTTGCCCTCCCCTTCAGGACGCTTATGGGTGTATATTTTAAAAAAACTATTATTTTTAATCAAGCCAATGATTAAAATCATTGTCAGTTCTATGCCTGTAAGTGGGAAAGGAAATGAGTGTTTTCAAAAAGGTTTAATCCTTTTAAATGCATGGTATTTTTGTGGAAATACCTTTTTGAACCCAAGTGAAGTTCGATCACTACCTGTTTTTTACTCGAGTGCAGTTCGACCATTACTATTTTTCAACTCAAGTGCAATTCGACTAAAATAAGTGCAATTCGACCATACCCATTACAAATAGAAAAATATGGGTTACTGCTTAATGCCCATGGAATCTTTATTTAAATCTCCATAGGTCTTTATAAATACAATAGGTACATCAAGGTGAGTAAAACAAGATAATTCATAGATAATAATATAATAATAATTACTTAAATATGTATTATACATGAACATGTTTGGGACTTTAGACGTTGTAATGTTGTACCTCTACTGAAATAGCCCTTTTCCTTAACTTAAGGCGTTTTAGGTATGGTTATTGGTTAGGCAAGTACGACAGTATTTAAAATACATTCCAAGCATAAGTTATGTTGTATTGCTGTTATGCCTGTTGACTTATGTTTTAATTTTAACCACGATTAAATATATAATATATAGTATATCTATCGTGATTTTAATAGTTGTCTAATGTCTTGATGATATTATGATATCAATATTTGATGTGAAAACTTAAAATACCGCCAACAATTATCTACTAATTTTGGTACCACAGTTAGTATCTAAAAACCTTGGGTAACCGGGGCTGTACTATCTAGTATCAACAACTAACACCGTATATTTCTTTATCACAGTCCATTTTAAATAAACTTATTATTTTGTTTTTCTGTTGTTAAAACTTGAATTTTAACTATTTATTATAGTGTATAGACATTAGACGTCTTATGATAATTGTAATTTGTAATATAGACAAGTATCAGTATGCTACGTAAATGTCGTGTATGAGTTGCTTTATGTACTTTAAGTTTTAATGTTTTAAATAAATAAAGTACGATAGTTTTGTTGTATTGTTGTCGTTAATTTATTCGCGAGTTTTTCATAAATTGTTGTGCAAAACATGGCATCAATGAGTGCAGCGAAGAAGAAACAAGTGTCTCAGAATGAATTGCGTTTATTAATGCTCAAGCAAAAACTACAGACTCAAAGGGTGAAAAAGAAAATCGAGTCACCATTGGCAAAATATCCTTTTAATTGTTCAAATGTAGTCATCCGATTGTCCCTTGTACCAACTACCATATTAAGGTGTCCACACACTGCAGCGGTGGCGATGGCGGTAGTGTTAAAATGAGTCTGGACACAATTTTAACGTCACCCCTGAGACATTAGAGTTTTACCGCCACTGCTGTAGTGTGTGAAGACCTTTACTTATTGTATTTGAATATTAAAATACAATTTTTAACATTCAGTGGATTTAGCAGCGTTAAGTTTTAAAATGACTATGCAGTCTTCCACATTTATTACAAGATAAGAAATATTATCCTGTTTATTATTTTTTTGATAAAATTAAGTACCTATTTAAAATCGTGTAGGTACCATATTACATTTTACAAAACAAGATTTTACCATAGTATTTTTTATTTTGAACTTACCTATTTTATTCTATTTTAGTACTTTACAAGTATTTTACTATGCTAGTTTAGAAATTATTTTTTCTTGCTATGAGAAAGAAATGGTTAGCATTGTACTGTTTATCGATAATTTAATGAATTTATTTTAATTGATATAAATTTGTTAAAATTTTATTTTATTAAATATTAAAAATCAAATGAAAATTATTAAAGTTTGATTATTTACTATATTTTAATTATTTATTATGGTAAGTTCTTTGCATAAGCACTGTCAATTTGTTGTTTCTTAAGAGGATGTCCCAACCGCATGTGTTGGCTCTGTCTTACATATGAACAACATAGTAAATTTTTGTTTTAATAGTATGTTTTTAGTTTTGATATTAGAATGAATTTCATTCATTACCTTATTCTTATTCTGTGTTCTTTCGTTGGTTTTTTTATGATATTTAAATTTTTTTGTAAATTATGAGTATAAAAAATATTTATGTTGTAAGTGTGTATGACAACACATGCGGTTATGACATTGTCTTAATATTATGTGAGTTATAATATGAAATTATGATTTTTCATTTTATTTTTTTTTTACTTTTATGATGAGCTAAGTTACTAGTATATATAATTTAAGCATAAAAAAAATTATTTTAACAGTTTAATAATAGTAATTTGATTTTTCAATATATCTTATTATACTATTGATAATAAAATATGAATACTAATATTTATAATTTATTTATAATTTATAGTAGAGGATTATACAATAGTGTTAAGCTAAAATCCTTAATTATTAATATAAACATATAGCATTAGCGGTCAATTGTCTTGTATTGTGTGCAAATTGAACATAAAAGATGATTCTTTATGGAGTGTTCATATCTCTTCCAAGGTTCACAAAGAAAACATTTCCAAACGTAAACCAGAATCATCAAAAATGACTGAAAGGTTAGCAGTGACTACAGAAAGCTTAAAACGTACTTTACCTAAACAAGAAAGTTTTGTTCCACCAAAAAAATTAAAAGGCAAATTAATGTTTTTATCAATAGTAATAGGTACTTAATTTAAAATAAACAATATTTATTTTAATCTATTTACTTAGGTATTTTAAAAAATTATAAAGCTCCACCAGAAAGAGTTCCTAATGATTTCTTCGAAAGCCCAATGCCAACTTCATCAAAAACTACAAATGATAATCAAGAAACTGATGAAAAAATGGATGAACAAGCAGAAAATATTGATATAAATCTTGATAAAGGTGAACTTCCTAAAGGTTTTTTTGACGATCCAATGTTAGATGCTAAGGTGGGTTTTGCAGTTCTGCTTTGGTTAAATAATAATTGTATTATGTTATTGGTAAATTTAATAGTGTTTTGTATGTATTATTAGATTCGAAATGAGGAATATGTCAGCTCAATAGATGAAGAATTTATAAAATTTCAAAAAGAAATTAAAGAAGAGAACATGTTATCTGAACAAATAATGGCAGATAATGAAGATGAAACTACTTATGGGCGACAAGTAGAAGAAATTGACGAACAAATCAAACACTGGTCAAAGTGAGTTTAATTTTAATGGTACTTGTGCGTTATTGTGACTACTGCATATTATGGGTAATAGCAACACCATGTCCCACTCTAATCTTGCATTTTGCAAGTGAATCTATTTCTAATTCTATTAGAGATAATTAGGGCCTAGGGGCAAGCGTTGACGCTCGCAAGTGACATTCAAAACGAAAATATCCCTTGATTTCCTAAGGTAGGTCACAGGGTTAAAAAAAAAAAAAAAGATGCATAATTTTGCTAACAAAATTATCGATAAATACTCAGACATAAGCTTTGGATAGTTTTGTATTATTATATATGTATTAAACAGACGTGCATGGCACACCATGCGTTCGACATCAAGGTAGTCGCAATAACGCACAAGTACCATTTTAATAACTAAGATGATTGTTAATATTAAAAATACGTAAATAAATAAACTGTTTAAGCCATAAATTACAATAGTGATAGATGTGATAATATTTTAGGTTGTTTCATATGTTCTAAAAGTATATTGGTTTAAATAGTTTCAAGTTCAAACCTGTTGGCATTTAGTTAGTTATTTAGATTTGATACATCTGATTATTGAAAATTATAGCCTACAGTTAAATATTTATAGACTAGTTAATTATACATAAACTGACTTTGTCTGTTGTTGTTAATATTATGTATCTTTTGAACTAGACAGTGATCATAATTAATTATTATGCGGTTATAACTATAGCTGTTATCCTTTATTACTATTATTAAAAGTATTTATCTTTTGTTTTGTAACACTGTTCATATTCAATACTTAAATTTATTATCAAGTAATTATTGTCAGATTAAATCATATTATATTTTTTATGTTGCAGAGTTATCGAACTAGAGAAGAAACGAGAAAAAATTGCTTTAGCTACAGAAAATATGAATAACATGGAAATCAAAAATGAACTAGATGAAGTTGAAGAATCTGATGGTTCAGATATGGATGAGTTCATTGATTGGCGGTCAAAAAAATGAAAATATTAAATATGATATTATATGATTCAGAAAAATGTTTAATATATTATTTTTTTTTTTATGTATATACAATTATAATAAAAATTTCTTATAATATTATTTTTGCCCATGATTATTGTGAATTACCTATTTAAAAACAGGTCTAATATGTTTGCCCGACAATATATGTTACATATTTTTACTGTACGAAATACTAATACACATTATTCTATTATTGTTATTATTATTTATTAATCAGTACTATTATTTATTAATCAGTACTATAAAAGCAAGTCCCAATTTTTTGTCACACATGCAGATCCACACCATTCAATGTATCGTCACCAAATGTTTTACTGTTATACTATACCTGATAGTGTGCTGGAGGTTTTAGTATCACTTTTGTTAGGGAAAATGTCCAATATTTTGAAATTTTCAGATTTTTACAGAAATATGTTACATATTTGTATCTAAAAACACTATTTGGTATGAAAATGAAACATATTTACCTGTTCCTATAGTAGGTACAGTATGTGTATCTTTATTTAATTTATTTCAAAAAGAAAACATAATAAGTTAACAAAATAAGTTTTACATCTCTCCTGTAAAGTTTAAATTTTGAAAAACTTATATATTAAAATATAATTGTTTAAAGTGTATAGGTAAGTAATTGCAGATGACCCACCTCAAAATGTGTATATAGAATCGATGATGGTCGATGAATCAATTACTATTATTGACTTATATGAGATGTGACAACGGCTCTGTGCTCTGTCCTGCAGAGTTTGAAGTATAGATCACTGCCTTCTAACTATGACTAACAAACTTAATCTTGAGACTCTTGTAGTTAAGATAGGTTAAAATGCATCTAATAATAATAATAACCAATAGAAAAGTAGTTTAGTAAGTCAGTAGTGTCAGTAGTTATTTCTAAAGTGAATCGCTCACAACGTTAATTTGTAAGTATATACCTACCTAGTGTAATGTTTTTGTTATAATTAATTTTTGACACATATTATTTATAAAATAATTTGATATTGTCTGGAAAATAAACTGATCCCTTTAAAAACTTACCCCAAATGATGGTCATTTTTCATAACCATACATGAAGCAGAAAAACTTTTTGATTTAAGGCTATGCAGGCCACTGGGCATATTTAATGTTAAAATAAAAATTTTATTTTTGTGTTTGCCTACCACTTTTTAGTCTAAAAGTTAAAAACATTAAATAAAAACAAGAAATAATGCTGAATAAAATATGTATTTATGTGCATATATACTAAATAGTTATTATAAATATGTGTGCTATTATTTTTGAATAAGAAAATAGTGAAATATTTTAAAATGTTAATAATGGTCAATTAATATTACAATACAATAATATATCATAGTTTAAATTATATTTTTTATATAATTTTTTTTTAAATTTATATATATTTTTTAAGTGATCACACGTTATCGTTTATTATATATTTATTATAAATATATTGTGTGCTATTAATTTTGAATAAGAAAATAGTTAAATACTTTGAAATATAAATTATAGTTCATAATTATTATAATATAAGAATATATATAGGTACTTAGTTTAAATTATATTGGTTTATTTAATTTTTTAGATTCTGAACGAAGTCATGAATGTATTGATTTTACAGTGATGTGTGTTTTTTTTTGTGTCTGTCACCACGTTTTGGAGCAGTAAAAGTGCTTCGATTTAAAAAAAAAGAACTGTTTCTTATAAGAAAGTGAATCTAGTTGGTACTTTGGGGGGTCAAAAGTAACAAATTTTTAATAGTTTTCAAAAGCGTCAGGAAAAACCCTAAAAAAGTAACAGAAAAATGGGAATTTTTACGCAAAACCAGTTTTTGACAAAATCGATTTTTTTATATGGTTGTAATTCAAAAAATAATCACTATAAATACTTGAAATTTTCACCAAATATTTATGTTAGAGTTATCTATATAGGTACAGTTAAATTTTCAAAAGAATGAATTTTTTTGAGTTATTTTAGACTACTGAAATTTTAGATTTTTATGAGAATTTTTTTTTGAAGTGTCAATAAAAAAATTTTGAAAATTTAATACAAGGTTTCTTATGAGTTGTTCTTATTGTAGCTCAAAAAAATTAAAAATCGCTAGTCGCAATTTTTTTTATAAGCGTTTATAGTTCAAATTTTCTAATCTGTCGATAACGCGAAAATTTGCAAGTAATTTTGAAGTTGAAAAATCATGAAATTTTTTGTGTTAATAACTAAGGATTAAAAATACAACACTAAGTTTTCCATAAGTTTTCCTTCAAGTATCTATAGAGAAAACTCGAAGCATCATTATAGGAAAAATTTTAAGTGCATTTGAATTTTAAATTTTTACGAAATAGCGTAACGATAACGATTTATCCCAAACGATTTTAAATATTTGTTATTATTCAAAAAGTATAAGTCATAGATACTTGCAAATTTCACCAGTTACTTAATGATTTAATTTTCAAAATATTTTGACTTTTTTGAGCTATTTATAGGCAACTGAAATTTTCAATTTTTCTGAAAAAATGTTTTTGAAGTGTCGATAAAATTTTTTTGGCCCTATCAAAATACTTGAAAATTTAATGCAAAGTTTCTCATAAGTTATTCTTATAGTGAAAACAAAATTATAAGAATACATATTCACAATTTTTTTTTTATTAGCATTTGAAGTTAATATTGACGAAAATTCGTCAAAATCATGAATATTTGCAAATTATTTTATATGTAGGTATTATGTATATTTCATAAAACTGTGTGTATAAGTAGCTAAGAGTTGAAAATTTAATACAAGGGTTTTCATAAGTTTAGCCTACAATAATTATAAAAAAACTTAAATTTTGGTGTATTCAGGCCATTAAAACATAAACCTGCACCTTTTTCACCAACCACTGAAAATTATATCCTAGGCTGACAAATCATCTTCGTTCAGAATCGTTTTTCATATACAATGATAACTATCATTGGTATCGAATTTAACACTCCTATAAAATATAATAATGATCTACACGGCACCTAATGCACAGCAGAGCGGTACCCACTTGCCTGCTTTTTTTAGTTGATTATCGCACATACAAGCATAAAAAAGCGTTTTAATTTATCATGAATAATAATAACATTATATTAAACTGCTTCATCCACAATGCTTGCCCTTATTGTTAAACCGCGATCACGTCTTGAATCAATCATTTCTGGGAGTAATGAATTCATGTAAAATTCAGTAACACGAGGCTCTATTTCTTTATTCCAAAACGACTCATCTCTTTGTATTTTGTCCATTATAAAACCTGCCAATAACATAATTATTTAAAGAAAACGAATAAGTAACAACAACAAAATATTTTAAACTGCCAAAAGATCATAAATTTATTGGGTGTGGTGCGAAACGTCGACAATTAGAGAATCGTCAGCTTAAAATAATTAAACTAAACATTTTATAAATATTTTTAATTTAAATTATTTTATACATTTTAATAAATGTATATATTATTTCGTTGTATCAAACTTTGGTTTGTCATCGATAATACTTTCTTTTCGAAGTTTTAACTATCGGCGTTTCGACCGGCTTACAAATGTATTACCTCTGGGAGTCCATACAACGAAATAACAATATGTCTTTTCGGAAATATTAAGTTGTCCCTGTACTTGGTAATAACGTTTATCCGTCGTTCTTAAAACAAGTTGTCCATCAGTATCTACAGTCATGAAGTTTAATAATCCTCTTTCAAACGCTTCCATTGGTGTATAATCTTTAATACTTGGCGGACATGTTATTTCTAAAATTGAGTCTCCATCGACTCCATCTATTAATCCGTCTGGACTCGCAGCCAAATAATGTAGGGTTCTATGAATAAACAACCCTGATAAATCTATCTGTTTGTCCAGACGTTTTTTAATTTGTTCTCTTGCAGTACTCTCCATATCGATTCCATACCTATAAAAACGTAATATTATTTTAATACAATGTACATTATAATTCTATATCCAGTTACACAATATTATGTTTTAATAAAATTATCATAAGGGTTTGTTGGTTAAGTTTATATTTTGTTTTCATGCTTGTAAACGTTGTTTTTCCTTGGGTGTAATATTGTTATTAATATAATTTGATTTTTTCATTATCAAAATTGCTTATAAATTTAAATATTGCGTTTATTATATTATTACGAGTTACTACCCACTTACTACAATGAGTTATGATTAATAATACATCTGTTATATTTTATAGTGCGTAATTTATTACACATTACAACATTAATACTTACCTCGTGGCTTCATTCCCGCGAAATGTTCCATACAAGATGTCCTCTACACATTTCCGACGGGAATTCACATTTCGAAGTTTACAAACTCTTCCAAAATAGGACGCAGTGAGTCGTTGTCTTTTATATTGTGTCCACAAATCATTACTTAGCTGACCAACTGTATCTCGTTCTATTCCTGCTCTCTGTTCATTAGTTACCGCTAAGTTCTTCAAAAATGTTTCTTTTCTTCTTTCAAACTCATCAGAAGGCATATCATTGAATTCTAAATTCATTTCGATAGCTTCAAACTCTTGGCTTGAGTTATCTGTCTTTTTTTCTATAATATATAAATATTCAAGTAGTATAATTAGTATAATAAGGATAACATTTTTGCCTCACCACCTATTAATTATATGAAAATCTTAACTACCTTTGTATAGATACACTTTTTAATTTTTTATCAGTATTAGGTATAAGGAAATTAGAATATAGTTATTAGTATTTATTTCCTATCTAATACTTTTAGAAATGGAAACAACATCAGCGTGCTTAAATTCATTTGGAATGTAATTTTTTTTTTCTATAAATAAGTTAAAAAATATACGATACAGGAAGAGAGATTTGTTTTTATTTAAATTTCAATAATTCTATATTGATTTTATTAAAACCCGAAGCAATATAATTTTTAAGAAAATTGATTTCAAATATTATTTCATCGGGTATAATTGATATGAAGGATATACCTAGAGTCCTAGACAAGTTAATAAAATAAAAAGTTGTCGCTTTGGTTTTTGTAGAAGGTTTATTTCAGAAGCCAAATTATGACTTAAATCTACATAATGATTATTGATTGATGTTGAGAACAGTATTCTTTTTTTTAATTTTTAAATAATTGCATAGTAGTTCCCACCGTATTTTGGAATTTATTTTAATAATAATATTAAATTGGTTAGTATAAGTATTTTAATATAATGTTTAATTTTTGATTTTTAAAATAAAACCAAAGTTTGATTTTTTCTTATTAACTTGTTTAGAATTTTAATAGAAATAATTATTTGCTTTGTGATCCAAGGATTATCAGCTGTTTTGCTGGGTGACCCTGGTCTAAATACGCCACTGAACTAAGTTTTTACAGACTTACTATTGTCGTATACGCCGTGTCAGAGCCTGACGTACGCAATAGGTTTCTCGGCTTCCATTTCCCAAACCGTCATTTCGTTGTACGAGGGTTTTTTTTTTAATGATTATGGATCCATAATATAGAATTTTTTTAAAAAAACGTGTTTCTTAATTTTAAGCGGCCAATCGTTTTATAAAAATTTAAACATTTTTAAGCAAGCAAAATAATAAATGTACCAAAATGTACCAACATCAAATTTAACTTGTTTTCAAGTAACAACTATATTTTTTAATGGATTCTTATTTCTTATAGAGCTTTTAAAAAAAATAATTTTGATGTTAAAATCATATATTTTGGTTCACTGGTTTATTTACTACGTTGACCCTAAACTTTAATAAATTGATTTAAATGAATTGTATTTATAGAGCTAAATATATTTTTTTAAACTATCTTTTAATGCAATTCTACACCTTTTTATAAAATTAAATTGAAATTCTTACCAGTCACACTCAAAAAAAAAAAAAAATATATATATATATATATATATATTTATAGGTATTTATACTTGTGTTAATTAAAGATTTCTAATGTTATTATAATAATTGAATACTATGATAATCATTATCTACCTTATTAGTTATTAAGTATCCAAATTTTAATTATTTTAAATAAACAAAATGACTATGGACAGGCGCGTAGCCAGGGGGGGGTATTACAGGTGTGTTAACACTCCCCTTAGCCGTGGTATACTTAATATATTTTATCAAGATAAAGATGCATCACAAGCACGATTTATCTTAAATCGATGTATGTGAAAAATTTAAATATATATACGTAGAGTAATCAATTTTGTGTGTATAATTTTGTCAATTAATTTTGAATAACATCCCTCCCCTCCTTAGAAATTTTAGCTATGCACCTGAATATGGAGAAAAATCTAAATTATTCGAATTTATTATGATTATACAAGTATGTACCTATCTATTTTATAATTGTATGTTGAAATACCTTCAAAAGTATTGTTGGCAATTATCCCCAAACAATTTTTCTTTCTGTGTCTGATAAGACGTTCAGTTTAAGTTTATAAAAAAGTGTACAATTTCATTAAAAGATAGTTAAATAAAATTTATTTAGCTTTAGAAATACAATTAATTAAAGTTTAGGGTCAACGTAGTAAATAAACAAGTGGACCAAAATGTATGATTTTAACATAACATTTTTTTTTAAAAAAGCTCAATAAGAGTCCATTAAAAAATATAGTTGTTACCATTTAAAAAAAAAGTTGGTTTTGATGATGATACAACTGCTTGCTTAAAAATTTAAAATTGTTTAAAAACAATTGGCTATTTAAAATAAAGAAACACGTCTTTTATTTAAATTCCATGTTATGGATTAAATTTTGAATACATTTTGACACAAATTTATTTATAATATAATATGATATTGTCGGGAAAATGTACTGATCCCTTTAAAAACTTTTTATCTAGACAAATTTTCTATGATGTCACACGGTATTGGTGGTTTAAACACAGATAACTAAAATAAAAAATTCATTGTGTAAATGTTATTTCTATACATATTTATATTAACATTACTTATTACTAGCTGTATTATATTTTTAAGTGTGTAATTTATAGATCGCGTAGACGTAATTAGATAAGTGAAAAACTACTGTAATATAATTGAGCGGCGTAATAATTTATAATAATTATTCAAAATTACCTACAATTATTATAATATTTTAATATTGCTTATTGTTTTACTAATTATATGATAAATTTTAAGCTACGCGTCTCCTTTCAAACTACCCAATCCAACAGTTATAAGACCCAAATCTCATGAATTTCAAAAACTCAAAATCACCATTTGCAATTTATTTTCTAATTTTTTAATTTACTATTTTTTTTATATATATATATTTTTTAATTATCTTATTTTATTATTTTCATATTTTTTTTGTGTTTATTTTCTTAATTTTTTAATTTTGTGATCTTTTTATGAAAATTAAGGGTGGTAAGCCAGAGGTGATGTACTTATACTACTTATATATATATTATATTGAAATATCTGTTTTTATTAGAAATTTGTTATGTGAGTGTATTTTTAGTATTATAGTGGCTAAATAAATATTTTTTTTTTATAAAAATTAAAAGTTATTTGTCATGAAAAATAGGGAGAAGAGGAAAAAAAATTTTTTTGGGGATAATCAAATTAGTTATTTTAGCTTATTATTTTGTGAACTGTGATTTAGATTCGATTAATATCATATTTTTTAAAATCATATTTGTACGAATATTTATTATGTGATTTGTTTGGTAGTGTTAACAAGGCTTGTTTGGCGCCATTCGTAATATGAACAAAAAATAAAAAAAATTAAGAGAACAAGTGGATGAAATGGAGGTGTGTATTATTAATATTTATGCTCTGCTGATGTATAATATTTATAATATTTGTTAACGAATGATATTAAGCTTATGATGATGGCTTAAATGTATTGTGACACTGAATTGAGAGATACAAACGTGTGATCTTATTGCATTTTAAATATAATTATTACCAAATACAGGAATCTCCATTGGGCAGCCGCTTTCCTCAAATTTAACATGTACTAAGTATAATTTATTGTTAACTGTTAACATTAATATCTAATATGTTTTGATACCTTAAATGTTTATTTCTGTATCACATTTACTTATTGTGACATTAAGTACAGATTGTAAATTTCATATAAAAAAAAATATATATGTATAATTAGGAAATGTTGATAAAAAATATGAACAATATGGTATAAATCAGTAACACAGAACAAGAGTAAGAAATAAGAAGAGAATAAGATGAGCATTTAGAGGTTTTCTTCAGAAGCGATTATTATGAGTTATACTTACAAGTTACAATTGTTGAAGTGTATTTTCAGAATGTCGATGACAGACGTGGAAAAAAGAAAATGAATACTGTATAGTCTAGGTACCTATTATGTGAAGAAATGTATAGTGATGAAAATTGCTGTGAGAGCATATTTGAGTATGTACTATAATATGTACACTAGCGTGCGATCATACACACCCTAGCGGGAAATGGCGTACTTAGCAATACAATTTGTATTTGTAATTTAAATTCATCCCTAAAACTTCTAACAAAGCATTACGTTACATCGGTAGTCGGTACACATAATTTTGTGGTAGCGGTCAGGGTTGGGCACTATTCAATAATAGTGATTCAATCGCTTATGTAATTTGTAACTGGTACAAGGCCGTAGCCAGGGGGGGGGTTAGGGTTCAGACCCCCCCCCGAAATTTTTTTTTTGAAATAATATTGAATAGTTTGAACAGTTTTAAATGCCTATTATATTTGATACTTTACATCACATATGTGTCACTGTGATTACAACACATAAATAAATAAAACGGTATATTTTATATTTAGGTATATTGTGTTAGATAA